>CAMPDV010006522.1:0-18952 GCA_946699065.1 Loxodes magnus
GAAAAAGCATACTTTGAAGTGAGAATACGCAATTTTGATATCAGAGTGAGTTAACAAAGTATGAAAAAAAGTTAGTTTATTTTTACAGAGAAAAAGCATACTTTGAAGTGAGAATACGCAATTTTGATATCAGAGTGAGTTAACAAAGTATGAAAAAAAGTTAGTTTATTTTTACAGAGAAAAAGCATACTTTGAAGTGAGAATACGCAATTTTGATATCAGAGTGAGTTAACAAAGTATGAAAAAAAGTTAGTTTATTTTTACAGAGAAAAAGCATACTTTGAAGTGAGAATACGCAATTTTGATATCAGAGTGAGTTAACAAAGTATGAAAAAAAGTTAGTTTATTTTTACAGAGAAAAAGCATAGTTTTTGAAGTGAGAATACGCAATTTTGATATCAGAGTGAGTTAACAAAGTATGAAAAAAAGTTAGTTTATTTTTACAGAGAAAAAGCATACTTTGAAGTGAGAATACGCAATTTTGATATCAGAGTGAGTTAACAAAGTATGAAAAAAAGTTAGTTTATTTTTACAGAGAAAAAGCATAGTTTGAAGTGAGAATACGCAATTTTGATATCAGAGTGAGTTAACAAAGTATGAAAAAAAGTTAGTTTATTTTTACAGAGAAAAAGCATACTTTGAAGTGAGAATACGCAATTTTGATATCAGAGTGAGTTAACAAAGTATGAAAAAAAGTTAGTTTATTTTTACAGAGAAAAAGCATACTTTGAAGTGAGAATACGCAATTTTGATATCAGAGTGAGTTAACAAAGTATGAAAAAAAGTTAGTTTATTTTTACAGAGAAAAAGCATACTTTGAAGTGAGAATACGCAATTTTGATATCAGAGTGAGTTAACAAAGTATGAAAAAAAGTTAGTTTATTTTTACAGAGAAAAAGCATACTTTGAAGTGAGAATACGCAATTTTGATATCAGAGTGAGTTAACAAAGTATGAAAAAAAGTTAGTTTATTTTTACAGAGAAAAAGCATACTTTGAAGTGAGAATACGCAATTTTGATATCAGAGTGAGTTAACAAAGTATGAAAAAAAGTTAGTTTATTTTTACAGAGAAAAAGCATAGTTTGAAGTGAGAATACGCAATTTTGATATCAGAGTGAGTTAACAAAGTATGAAAAAAAGTTAGTTTATTTTTACAGAGAAAAAGCATAGTTTTTGAAGTGAGAATACGCAATTTTGATATCAGAGTGAGTTAACAAAGTATGAAAAAAAGTTAGTTTATTTTTACAGAGAAAAAGCATACTTTGAAGTGAGAATACGCAATTTTGATATCAGAGTGAGTTAACAAAGTATGAAAAAAAGTTAGTTTATTTTTACAGAGAAAAAGCATACTTTGAAGTGAGAATACGCAATTTTGATATCAGAGTGAGTTAACAAAGTATGAAAAAAAGTTAGTTTATTTTTACAGAGAAAAAGCATACTTTGAAGTGAGAATACGCAATTTTGATATCAGAGTGAGTTAACAAAGTATGAAAAAAAGTTAGTTTATTTTTACAGAGAAAAAACATAGTTTGAAGTGAGAATACGCAATTTTGATATCAGAGTGAGTTAACAAAGTATGAAAAAAAGTTAGTTTATTTTTACAGAGAAAAAGCATAGTTTGAAGTGAGAATACGCAATTTTGATATCAGAGTGAGTTAACAAAGTATGAAAAAAAGTTAGTTTATTTTTACAGAGAAAAAGCATAGTTTGAAGTGAGAATACGCAATTTTGATATCAGAGTGAGTTAACAAAGTATGAAAAAAAGTTAGTTTATTTTTACAGAGAAAAAGCATAGTTTTTGAAGTGAGAATACGCAATTTTGATATCAGAGTGAGTTAACAAAGTATGAAAAAAAGTTAGTTTATTTTTACAGAGAAAAAGCATACTTTGAAGTGAGAATACGCAATTTTGATATCAGAGTGAGTTAACAAAGTATGAAAAAAAGTTAGTTTATTTTTACAGAGAAAAAGAATAGTTTGAAGTGAGAATACGCAATTTTGATATCAGAGTGAGTTAACAAAGTATGAAAAAAAGTTAGTTTATTTTTACAGAGAAAAAGCATACTTTGAAGTGAGAATACGCAATTTTGATATCAGAGTGAGTTAACAAAGTATGAAAAAAAGTTAGTTTATTTTTACAGAGAAAAAGCATACTTTGAAGTGAGAATACGCAATTTTGATATCAGAGTGAGTTAACAAAGTATGAAAAAAAGTTAGTTTATTTTTACAGAGAAAAAGCATACTTTGAAGTGAGAATACGCAATTTTGATATCAGAGTGAGTTAACAAAGTATGAAAAAAAGTTATTTTATTTTTACAGAGAAAAAGCATACTTTGAAGTGAGAATACGCAATTTTGATATCAGAGTGAGTTAACAAAGTATGAAAAAAAGTTAGTTTATTTTTACAGAGAAAAAGCATACTTTGAAGTGAGAATACGCAATTTTGATATCAGAGTGAGTTAACAAAGTATGAAAAAAAGTTAGTTTATTTTTACAGAGAAAAAGCATACTTTGAAGTGAGAATACGCAATTTTGATATCAGAGTGAGTTAACAAAGTATGAAAAAAAGTTAGTTTATTTTTACAGAGAAAAAGCATAGTTTTTGAAGTGAGAATACGCAATTTTGATATCAGAGTGAGTTAACAAAGTATGAAAAAAAGTTAGTTTATTTTTACAGAGAAAAAGAATACTTTGAAGTGAGAATACGCAATTTTGATATCAGAGTGAGTTAACAAAGTATGAAAAAAAGTTAGTTTATTTTTACAGAGAAAAAGCATAGTTTGAAGTGAGAATACGCAATTTTGATATCAGAGTGAGTTAACAAAGTATGAAAAAAAGTTAGTTTATTTTTACAGAGAAAAAGCATACTTTGAAGTGAGAATAGAGATATCAAAGCATAGTACAGAGAAAAAGCATTTTGAAGTGAGAATACGCAATTTTGATATCAGAGTGAGTTAACAAAGTATGAAAAAAAGTTAGTTTATTTTTACAGAGAAAAAGAATAGTTTTTGAAGTGAGAATACGCAATTTTGATATCAGAGTGAGTTAACAAAGTATGAAAAAAAGTTAGTTTATTTTTACAGAGAAAAAGCATACTTTGAAGTGAGAATACGCAATTTTGATATCAGAGTGAGTTAACAAAGTATGAAAAAAAGTTAGTTTATTTTTACAGAGAAAAAGCATAGTTTTTGAAGTGAGAATACGCAATTTTGATATCAGAGTGAGTTAACAAAGTATGAAAAAAAGTTAGTTTATTTTTACAGAGAAAAAGAATACTTTGAAGTGAGAATACGCAATTTTGATATCAGAGTGAGTTAACAAAGTATGAAAAAAAGTTAGTTATTTTTACAGAGAAAAAGAATAGTTTTTGAAGTGAGAATACGCAATTTTGATATCAGAGTGAGTTAACAAAGTATGAAAAAAAGTTAGTTTATTTTTACAGAGAAAAAGCATACTTTGAAGTGAGAATACGCAATTTTGATATCAGAGTGAGTTAACAAAGTATGAAAAAAAGTTAGTTTATTTTTACAGAGAAAAAGCATAGTTTTTGAAGTGAGAATACGCAATTTTGATATCAGAGTGAGTTAACAAAGTATGAAAAAAAGTTAGTTTATTTTTACAGAGAAAAAGCATAGTTTTGAAGTGAGAATACGCAATTTGATATCAGAGTGAGTTAACAAAGTATGAAAAAAAGTTAGTTTATTTTTACAGAGAAAAAGCATACTTTGAAGTGAGAATACGCAATTTTGATATCAGAGTGAGTTAACAAAGTATGAAAAAAAGTTAGTTTATTTTTACAGAGAAAAAGCATACTTTGAAGTGAGAATACGCAATTTTGATATCAGAGTGAGTTAACAAAGTATGAAAAAAAGTTAGTTTATTTTTACAGAGAAAAAGCATACTTTGAAGTGAGAATACGCAATTTTGATATCAGAGTGAGTTAACAAAGTATGAAAAAAAGTTAGTTTATTTTTACAGAGAAAAAGCATACTTTGAAGTGAGAATACGCAATTTTGATATCAGAGTGAGTTAACAAAGTATGAAAAAAAGTTAGTTTATTTTTACAGAGAAAAAGCATAGTTTTTGAAGTGAGAATACGCAATTTTGATATCAGAGTGAGTTAACAAAGTATGAAAAAAAGTTAGTTTATTTTTACAGAGAAAAAGCATACTTTGAAGTGAGAATACGCAATTTTGATATCAGAGTGAGTTAACAAAGTATGAAAAAAAGTTATTTTATTTTTACAGAGAAAAAGCATAGTTTGAAGTGAGAATACGCAATTTTGATATCAGAGTGAGTTAACAAAGTATGAAAAAAAGTTAGTTTATTTTTACAGAGAAAAAGCATAGTTTTTGAAGTGAGAATACGCAATTTTGATATCAGAGTGAGTTAACAAAGTATGAAAAAAAGTTAGTTTATTTTTACAGAGAAAAAGCATACTTTGAAGTGAGAATACGCAATTTTGATATCAGAGTGAGTTAACAAAGTATGAAAAAAAGTTAGTTTATTTTTACAGAGAAAAAGCATAGTTTTTGAAGTGAGAATACGCAATTTTGATATCAGAGTGAGTTAACAAAGTATGAAAAAAAGTTAGTTTATTTTTACAGAGAAAAAGCATAGTTTTTGAAGTGAGAATACGCAATTTTGATATCAGAGTGAGTTAACAAAGTATGAAAAAAAGTTAGTTTATTTTTACAGAGAAAAAGCATACTTTGAAGTGAGAATACGCAATTTTGATATCAGAGTGAGTTAACAAAGTATGAAAAAAAGTTAGTTTATTTTTACATAGTTTGAAGTGAGAATAGAGATAAAAGCATAGTACAGAGAAAAAGCATTTTGAAGTGAGAATACGCAATTTTGATATCAGAGTGAGTTAACAAAGTATGAAAAAAAGTTAGTTTATTTTTACAGAGAAAAAGCATACTTTGAAGTGAGAATACGCAATTTTGATATCAGAGTGAGTTAACAAAGTATGAAAAAAAGTTAGTTTATTTTTACAGAGAAAAAGCATAGTTTTTGAAGTGAGAATACGCAATTTTGATATCAGAGTGAGTTAACAAAGTATGAAAAAAAGTTAGTTTATTTTTACAGAGAAAAAGCATACTTTGAAGTGAGAATACGCAATTTTGATATCAGAGTGAGTTAACAAAGTATGAAAAAAAGTTAGTTTATTTTTACAGAGAAAAAGCATACTTTGAAGTGAGAATACGCAATTTTGATATCAGAGTGAGTTAACAAAGTATGAAAAAAAGTTAGTTTATTTTTACAGAGAAAAAGAATACTTTGAAGTGAGAATACGCAATTTTGATATCAGAGTGAGTTAACAAAGTATGAAAAAAAGTTAGTTTATTTTTACAGAGAAAAAGCATACTTTGAAGTGAGAATACGCAATTTTGATATCAGAGTGAGTTAACAAAGTATGAAAAAAAGTTAGTTTATTTTTACAGAGAAAAAGCATACTTTGAAGTGAGAATACGCAATTTTGATATCAGAGTGAGTTAACAAAGTATGAAAAAAAGTTATTTTATTTTTACAGAGAAAAAGCATACTTTGAAGTGAGAATACGCAATTTTGATATCAGAGTGAGTTAACAAAGTATGAAAAAAAGTTAGTTTATTTTTACAGAGAAAAAACATAGTTTTTGAAGTGAGAATACGCAATTTTGATATCAGAGTGAGTTAACAAAGTATGAAAAAAAGTTAGTTTATTTTTACAGAGAAAAAGCATACTTTGAAGTGAGAATACGCAATTTTGATATCAGAGTGAGTTAACAAAGTATGAAAAAAAGTTAGTTTATTTTTACAGAGAAAAAGCATAGTTTTTGAAGTGAGAATACGCAATTTTGATATCAGAGTGAGTTAACAAAGTATGAAAAAAAGTTAGTTTATTTTTACAGAGAAAAAGCATACTTTGAAGTGAGAATACGCAATTTTGATATCAGAGTGAGTTAACAAAGTATGAAAAAAAGTTAGTTTATTTTTACAGAGAAAAAACATAGTTTTTGAAGTGAGAATACGCAATTTTGATATCAGAGTGAGTTAACAAAGTATGAAAAAAAGTTAGTTTATTTTTACAGAGAAAAAGCATACTTTGAAGTGAGAATACGCAATTTTGATATCAGAGTGAGTTAACAAAGTATGAAAAAAAGTTAGTTTATTTTTACAGAGAAAAAGCATACTTTGAAGTGAGAATACGCAATTTTGATATCAGAGTGAGTTAACAAAGTATGAAAAAAAGTTAGTTTATTTTTACAGAGAAAAAGCATAGTTTTTGAAGTGAGAATACGCAATTTTGATATCAGAGTGAGTTAACAAAGTATGAAAAAAAGTTAGTTTATTTTTACAGAGAAAAAGCATACTTTGAAGTGAGAATACGCAATTTTGATATCAGAGTGAGTTAACAAAGTATGAAAAAAAGTTAGTTTATTTTTACAGAGAAAAAGCATACTTTGAAGTGAGAATACGCAATTTTGATATCAGAGTGAGTTAACAAAGTATGAAAAAAAGTTAGTTTATTTTTACAGAGAAAAAGCATACTTTGAAGTGAGAATACGCAATTTTGATATCAGAGTGAGTTAACAAAGTATGAAAAAAAGTTAGTTTATTTTTACAGAGAAAAAGCATAGTTTTTGAAGTGAGAATACGCAATTTTGATATCAGAGTGAGTTAACAAAGTATGAAAAAAAGTTAGTTTATTTTTACAGAGAAAAAGCATACTTTGAAGTGAGAATACGCAATTTTGATATCAGAGTGAGTTAACAAAGTATGAAAAAAAGTTAGTTTATTTTTACAGAGAAAAAGCATACTTTGAAGTGAGAATACGCAATTTTGATATCAGAGTGAGTTAACAAAGTATGAAAAAAAGTTAGTTTATTTTTACAGAGAAAAAGCATAGTTTGAAGTGAGAATACGCAATTTTGATATCAGAGTGAGTTAACAAAGTATGAAAAAAAGTTAGTTTATTTTTACAGAGAAAAAGCATACTTTGAAGTGAGAATACGCAATTTTGATATCAGAGTGAGTTAACAAAGTATGAAAAAAAGTTAGTTTATTTTTACAGAGAAAAAGCATACTTTGAAGTGAGAATACGCAATTTTGATATCAGAGTGAGTTAACAAAGTATGAAAAAAAGTTAGTTTATTTTTACAGAGAAAAAGCATAGTTTTTGAAGTGAGAATACGCAATTTTGATATCAGAGTGAGTTAACAAAGTATGAAAAAAAGTTAGTTTATTTTTACAGAGAAAAAGCATACTTTGAAGTGAGAATACGCAATTTTGATATCAGAGTGAGTTAACAAAGTATGAAAAAAAGTTAGTTTATTTTTACAGAGAAAAAGCATACTTTGAAGTGAGAATACGCAATTTTGATATCAGAGTGAGTTAACAAAGTATGAAAAAAAGTTAGTTTATTTTTACAGAGAAAAAGCATACTTTGAAGTGAGAATACGCAATTTTGATATCAGAGTGAGTTAACAAAGTATGAAAAAAAGTTAGTTTATTTTTACAGAGAAAAAGCATAGTTTTTGAAGTGAGAATACGCAATTTTGATATCAGAGTGAGTTAACAAAGTATGAAAAAAAGTTAGTTTATTTTTACAGAGAAAAAGCATAGTTTTTGAAGTGAGAATACGCAATTTTGATATCAGAGTGAGTTAACAAAGTATGAAAAAAAGTTAGTTTATTTTTACAGAGAAAAAGCATAGTTTTTGAAGTGAGAATACGCAATTTTGATATCAGAGTGAGTTAACAAAGTATGAAAAAAAGTTAGTTTATTTTTACAGAGAAAAAGCATACTTTGAAGTGAGAATACGCAATTTTGATATCAGAGTGAGTTAACAAAGTATGAAAAAAAGTTAGTTTATTTTTACAGAGAAAAAGCATACTTTGAAGTGAGAATACGCAATTTTGATATCAGAGTGAGTTAACAAAGTATGAAAAAAAGTTAGTTTATTTTTACAGAGAAAAAGCATACTTTGAAGTGAGAATACGCAATTTTGATATCAGAGTGAGTTAACAAAGTATGAAAAAAAGTTAGTTTATTTTTACAGAGAAAAAGCATACTTTGAAGTGAGAATACGCAATTTTGATATCAGAGTGAGTTAACAAAGTATGAAAAAAAGTTAGTTTATTTTTACAGAGAAAAAGCATACTTTGAAGTGAGAATACGCAATTTTGATATCAGAGTGAGTTAACAAAGTATGAAAAAAAGTTAGTTTATTTTTACAGAGAAAAAGCATACTTTGAAGTGAGAATACGCAATTTTGATATCAGAGTGAGTTAACAAAGTATGAAAAAAAGTTAGTTTATTTTTACAGAGAAAAAGCATACTTTGAAGTGAGAATACGCAATTTTGATATCAGAGTGAGTTAACAAAGTATGAAAAAAAGTTAGTTTATTTTTACAGAGAAAAAGCATAGTTTGAAGTGAGAATACGCAATTTTGATATCAGAGTGAGTTAACAAAGTATGAAAAAAAGTTAGTTTATTTTTACAGAGAAAAAGCATAGTTTTTGAAGTGAGAATACGCAATTTTGATATCAGAGTGAGTTAACAAAGTATGAAAAAAAGTTAGTTTATTTTTACAGAGAAAAAGCATACTTTGAAGTGAGAATACGCAATTTTGATATCAGAGTGAGTTAACAAAGTATGAAAAAAAGTTAGTTTATTTTTACAGAGAAAAAGCATACTTTGAAGTGAGAATACGCAATTTTGATATCAGAGTGAGTTAACAAAGTATGAAAAAAAGTTAGTTTATTTTTACAGAGAAAAAGCATACTTTGAAGTGAGAATACGCAATTTTGATATCAGAGTGAGTTAACAAAGTATGAAAAAAAGTTAGTTTATTTTTACAGAGAAAAAGCATAGTTTGAAGTGAGAATACGCAATTTTGATATCAGAGTGAGTTAACAAAGTATGAAAAAAAGTTAGTTTATTTTTACAGAGAAAAAGCATAGTTTGAAGTGAGAATACGCAATTTTGATATCAGAGTGAGTTAACAAAGTATGAAAAAAAGTTAGTTTATTTTTACAGAGAAAAAGCATACTTTGAAGTGAGAATACGCAATTTTGATATCAGAGTGAGTTAACAAAGTATGAAAAAAAGTTAGTTTATTTTTACAGAGAAAAAGCATAGTTTTTGAAGTGAGAATACGCAATTTTGATATCAGAGTGAGTTAACAAAGTATGAAAAAAAGTTAGTTTATTTTTACAGAGAAAAAGCATACTTTGAAGTGAGAATACGCAATTTTGATATCAGAGTGAGTTAACAAAGTATGAAAAAAAGTTAGTTTATTTTTACAGAGAAAAAGCATAGTTTGAAGTGAGAATACGCAATTTTGATATCAGAGTGAGTTAACAAAGTATGAAAAAAAGTTAGTTTATTTTTACAGAGAAAAAGCATACTTTGAAGTGAGAATACGCAATTTTGATATCAGAGTGAGTTAACAAAGTATGAAAAAAAGTTAGTTTATTTTTACAGAGAAAAAGCATACTTTGAAGTGAGAATACGCAATTTTGATATCAGAGTGAGTTAACAAAGTATGAAAAAAAGTTAGTTTATTTTTACAGAGAAAAAGCATACTTTGAAGTGAGAATACGCAATTTTGATATCAGAGTGAGTTAACAAAGTATGAAAAAAAGTTATTTTATTTTTACAGAGAAAAAGCATACTTTGAAGTGAGAATACGCAATTTTGATATCAGAGTGAGTTAACAAAGTATGAAAAAAAGTTAGTTTATTTTTACAGAGAAAAAGCATACTTTGAAGTGAGAATACGCAATTTTGATATCAGAGTGAGTTAACAAAGTATGAAAAAAAGTTAGTTTATTTTTACAGAGAAAAAGCATACTTTGAAGTGAGAATACGCAATTTTGATATCAGAGTGAGTTAACAAAGTATGAAAAAAAGTTAGTTTATTTTTACAGAGAAAAAGCATACTTTGAAGTGAGAATACGCAATTTTGATATCAGAGTGAGTTAACAAAGTATGAAAAAAAGTTAGTTTATTTTTACAGAGAAAAAGCATACTTTGAAGTGAGAATACGCAATTTTGATATCAGAGTGAGTTAACAAAGTATGAAAAAAAGTTAGTTTATTTTTACAGAGAAAAAGCATAGTTTGAAGTGAGAATACGCAATTTTGATATCAGAGTGAGTTAACAAAGTATGAAAAAAAGTTAGTTTATTTTTACAGAGAAAAAGCATACTTTGAAGTGAGAATACGCAATTTTGATATCAGAGTGAGTTAACAAAGTATGAAAAAAAGTTAGTTTATTTTTACAGAGAAAAAGCATACTTTGAAGTGAGAATACGCAATTTTGATATCAGAGTGAGTTAACAAAGTATGAAAAAAAGTTAGTTTATTTTTACAGAGAAAAAGCATAGTTTTTGAAGTGAGAATACGCAATTTTGATATCAGAGTGAGTTAACAAAGTATGAAAAAAAGTTAGTTTATTTTTACAGAGAAAAAGCATACTTTGAAGTGAGAATACGCAATTTTGATATCAGAGTGAGTTAACAAAGTATGAAAAAAAGTTAGTTTATTTTTACAGAGAAAAAGCATACTTTGAAGTGAGAATACGCAATTTTGATATCAGAGTGAGTTAACAAAGTATGAAAAAAAGTTAGTTTATTTTTACAGAGAAAAAGCATACTTTGAAGTGAGAATACGCAATTTTGATATCAGAGTGAGTTAACAAAGTATGAAAAAAAGTTAGTTTATTTTTACAGAGAAAAAGCATAGTTTTTGAAGTGAGAATACGCAATTTTGATATCAGAGTGAGTTAACAAAGTATGAAAAAAAGTTAGTTTATTTTTACAGAGAAAAAGCATACTTTGAAGTGAGAATACGCAATTTTGATATCAGAGTGAGTTAACAAAGTATGAAAAAAAGTTAGTTTATTTTTACAGAGAAAAAGCATACTTTGAAGTGAGAATACGCAATTTTGATATCAGAGTGAGTTAACAAAGTATGAAAAAAAGTTAGTTTATTTTTACAGAGAAAAAGCATAGTTTGAAGTGAGAATACGCAATTTTGATATCAGAGTGAGTTAACAAAGTATGAAAAAAAGTTAGTTTATTTTTACAGAGAAAAAGCATACTTTGAAGTGAGAATACGCAATTTTGATATCAGAGTGAGTTAACAAAGTATGAAAAAAAGTTAGTTTATTTTTACAGAGAAAAAGCATACTTTGAAGTGAGAATACGCAATTTTGATATCAGAGTGAGTTAACAAAGTATGAAAAAAAGTTAGTTTATTTTTACAGAGAAAAAGCATAGTTTTTGAAGTGAGAATACGCAATTTTGATATCAGAGTGAGTTAACAAAGTATGAAAAAAAGTTAGTTTATTTTTACAGAGAAAAAGCATACTTTGAAGTGAGAATACGCAATTTTGATATCAGAGTGAGTTAACAAAGTATGAAAAAAAGTTAGTTTATTTTTACAGAGAAAAAGCATACTTTGAAGTGAGAATACGCAATTTTGATATCAGAGTGAGTTAACAAAGTATGAAAAAAAGTTAGTTTATTTTTACAGAGAAAAAGCATACTTTGAAGTGAGAATACGCAATTTTGATATCAGAGTGAGTTAACAAAGTATGAAAAAAAGTTAGTTTATTTTTACAGAGAAAAAGCATAGTTTTTGAAGTGAGAATACGCAATTTTGATATCAGAGTGAGTTAACAAAGTATGAAAAAAAGTTAGTTTATTTTTACAGAGAAAAAGCATAGTTTTTGAAGTGAGAATACGCAATTTTGATATCAGAGTGAGTTAACAAAGTATGAAAAAAAGTTAGTTTATTTTTACAGAGAAAAAGCATACTTTGAAGTGAGAATACGCAATTTTGATATCAGAGTGAGTTAACAAAGTATGAAAAAAAGTTAGTTTATTTTTACAGAGAAAAAGCATAGTTTTTGAAGTGAGAATACGCAATTTTGATATCAGAGTGAGTTAACAAAGTATGAAAAAAAGTTAGTTTATTTTTACAGAGAAAAAGCATACTTTGAAGTGAGAATACGCAATTTTGATATCAGAGTGAGTTAACAAAGTATGAAAAAAAGTTAGTTTATTTTTACAGAGAAAAAGCATAGTTTTTGAAGTGAGAATACGCAATTTTGATATCAGAGTGAGTTAACAAAGTATGAAAAAAAGTTAGTTTATTTTTACAGAGAAAAAGCATACTTTGAAGTGAGAATACGCAATTTTGATATCAGAGTGAGTTAACAAAGTATGAAAAAAAGTTAGTTTATTTTTACAGAGAAAAAGCATAGTTTTTGAAGTGAGAATACGCAATTTTGATATCAGAGTGAGTTAACAAAGTATGAAAAAAAGTTAGTTTATTTTTACAGAGAAAAAGCATAGTTTTTGAAGTGAGAATACGCAATTTTGATATCAGAGTGAGTTAACAAAGTATGAAAAAAAGTTAGTTTATTTTTACAGAGAAAAAGCATACTTTGAAGTGAGAATACGCAATTTTGATATCAGAGTGAGTTAACAAAGTATGAAAAAAAGTTAGTTTATTTTTACAGAGAAAAAGCATAGTTTTTGAAGTGAGAATACGCAATTTTGATATCAGAGTGAGTTAACAAAGTATGAAAAAAAGTTAGTTTATTTTTACAGAGAAAAAGCATAGTTTTTGAAGTGAGAATACGCAATTTTGATATCAGAGTGAGTTAACAAAGTATGAAAAAAAGTTAGTTTATTTTTACAGAGAAAAAGCATAGTTTGAAGTGAGAATACGCAATTTTGATATCAGAGTGAGTTAACAAAGTATGAAAAAAAGTTAGTTTATTTTTACAGAGAAAAAGCATAGTTTTTGAAGTGAGAATACGCAATTTTGATATCAGAGTGAGTTAACAAAGTATGAAAAAAAGTTAGTTTATTTTTACAGAGAAAAAGCATACTTTGAAGTGAGAATACGCAATTTTGATATCAGAGTGAGTTAACAAAGTATGAAAAAAAGTTAGTTTATTTTTACAGAGAAAAAGCATAGTTTGAAGTGAGAATACGCAATTTTGATATCAGAGTGAGTTAACAAAGTATGAAAAAAAGTTAGTTTATTTTTACAGAGAAAAAGCATACTTTGAAGTGAGAATACGCAATTTTGATATCAGAGTGAGTTAACAAAGTATGAAAAAAAGTTAGTTTATTTTTACAGAGAAAAAGCATACTTTGAAGTGAGAATACGCAATTTTGATATCAGAGTGAGTTAACAAAGTATGAAAAAAAGTTAGTTTATTTTTACAGAGAAAAAGCATACTTTGAAGTGAGAATACGCAATTTTGATATCAGAGTGAGTTAACAAAGTATGAAAAAAAGTTAGTTTATTTTTACAGAGAAAAAGCATACTTTGAAGTGAGAATACGCAATTTTGATATCAGAGTGAGTTAACAAAGTATGAAAAAAAGTTAGTTTATTTTTACAGAGAAAAAGCATAGTTTTTGAAGTGAGAATACGCAATTTTGATATCAGAGTGAGTTAACAAAGTATGAAAAAAAGTTAGTTTATTTTTACAGAGAAAAAGCATACTTTGAAGTGAGAATACGCAATTTTGATATCAGAGTGAGTTAACAAAGTATGAAAAAAAGTTAGTTTATTTTTACAGAGAAAAAGCATACTTTGAAGTGAGAATACGCAATTTTGATATCAGAGTGAGTTAACAAAGTATGAAAAAAAGTTAGTTTATTTTTACAGAGAAAAAGCATACTTTGAAGTGAGAATACGCAATTTTGATATCAGAGTGAGTTAACAAAGTATGAAAAAAAGTTAGTTTATTTTTACAGAGAAAAAGCATACTTTGAAGTGAGAATACGCAATTTTGATATCAGAGTGAGTTAACAAAGTATGAAAAAAAGTTAGTTTATTTTTACAGAGAAAAAGCATACTTTGAAGTGAGAATACGCAATTTTGATATCAGAGTGAGTTAACAAAGTATGAAAAAAAGTTAGTTTATTTTTACAGAGAAAAAGCATAGTTTGAAGTGAGAATACGCAATTTTGATATCAGAGTGAGTTAACAAAGTATGAAAAAAAGTTAGTTTATTTTTACAGAGAAAAAGCATAGTTTGAAGTGAGAATACGCAATTTTGATATCAGAGTGAGTTAACAAAGTATGAAAAAAAGTTAGTTTATTTTTACAGAGAAAAAGCATACTTTGAAGTGAGAATACGCAATTTTGATATCAGAGTGAGTTAACAAAGTATGAAAAAAAGTTAGTTTATTTTTACAGAGAAAAAGCATAGTTTGAAGTGAGAATACGCAATTTTGATATCAGAGTGAGTTAACAAAGTATGAAAAAAAGTTAGTTTATTTTTACAGAGAAAAAGCATACTTTGAAGTGAGAATACGCAATTTTGATATCAGAGTGAGTTAACAAAGTATGAAAAAAAGTTAGTTTATTTTTACAGAGAAAAAGCATAGTTTTTGAAGTGAGAATACGCAATTTTGATATCAGAGTGAGTTAACAAAGTATGAAAAAAAGTTAGTTTATTTTTACAGAGAAAAAGCATACTTTGAAGTGAGAATACGCAATTTTGATATCAGAGTGAGTTAACAAAGTATGAAAAAAAGTTAGTTTATTTTTACAGAGAAAAAGCATAGTTTGAAGTGAGAATACGCAATTTTGATATCAGAGTGAGTTAACAAAGTATGAAAAAAAGTTAGTTTATTTTTACAGAGAAAAAGCATACTTTGAAGTGAGAATACGCAATTTTGATATCAGAGTGAGTTAACAAAGTATGAAAAAAAGTTAGTTTATTTTTACAGAGAAAAAGCATACTTTGAAGTGAGAATACGCAATTTTGATATCAGAGTGAGTTAACAAAGTATGAAAAAAAGTTAGTTTATTTTTACAGAGAAAAAGCATACTTTGAAGTGAGAATACGCAATTTTGATATCAGAGTGAGTTAACAAAGTATGAAAAAAAGTTAGTTTATTTTTACAGAGAAAAAGCATACTTTGAAGTGAGAATACGCAATTTTGATATCAGAGTGAGTTAACAAAGTATGAAAAAAAGTTAGTTTATTTTTACAGAGAAAAAGCATACTTTGAAGTGAGAATACGCAATTTTGATATCAGAGTGAGTTAACAAAGTATGAAAAAAAGTTAGTTTATTTTTACAGAGAAAAAGCATAGTTTGAAGTGAGAATACGCAATTTTGATATCAGAGTGAGTTAACAAAGTATGAAAAAAAGTTAGTTTATTTTTACAGAGAAAAAGCATAGTTTTTGAAGTGAGAATACGCAATTTTGATATCAGAGTGAGTTAACAAAGTATGAAAAAAAGTTAGTTTATTTTTACAGAGAAAAAGCATACTTTGAAGTGAGAATACGCAATTTTGATATCAGAGTGAGTTAACAAAGTATGAAAAAAAGTTAGTTTATTTTTACAGAGAAAAAGCATACTTTGAAGTGAGAATACGCAATTTTGATATCAGAGTGAGTTAACAAAGTATGAAAAAAAGTTAGTTTATTTTTACAGAGAAAAAGCATACTTTGAAGTGAGAATACGCAATTTTGATATCAGAGTGAGTTAACAAAGTATGAAAAAAAGTTAGTTTATTTTTACAGAGAAAAAGCATAGTTTGAAGTGAGAATACGCAATTTTGATATCAGAGTGAGTTAACAAAGTATGAAAAAAAGTTAGTTTATTTTTACAGAGAAAAAGCATAGTTTGAAGTGAGAATACGCAATTTTGATATCAGAGTGAGTTAACAAAGTATGAAAAAAAGTTAGTTTATTTTTACAGAGAAAAAGCATACTTTGAAGTGAGAATACGCAATTTTGATATCAGAGTGAGTTAACAAAGTATGAAAAAAAGTTAGTTTATTTTTACAGAGAAAAAGCATAGTTTTTGAAGTGAGAATACGCAATTTTGATATCAGAGTGAGTTAACAAAGTATGAAAAAAAGTTAGTTTATTTTTACAGAGAAAAAGCATACTTTGAAGTGAGAATACGCAATTTTGATATCAGAGTGAGTTAACAAAGTATGAAAAAAAGTTAGTTTATTTTTACAGAGAAAAAGCATAGTTTGAAGTGAGAATACGCAATTTTGATATCAGAGTGAGTTAACAAAGTATGAAAAAAAGTTAGTTTATTTTTACAGAGAAAAAGCATACTTTGAAGTGAGAATACGCAATTTTGATATCAGAGTGAGTTAACAAAGTATGAAAAAAAGTTAGTTTATTTTTACAGAGAAAAAGCATACTTTGAAGTGAGAATACGCAATTTTGATATCAGAGTGAGTTAACAAAGTATGAAAAAAAGTTAGTTTATTTTTACAGAGAAAAAGCATACTTTGAAGTGAGAATACGCAATTTTGATATCAGAGTGAGTTAACAAAGTATGAAAAAAAGTTAGTTTATTTTTACAGAGAAAAAGCATACTTTGAAGTGAGAATACGCAATTTTGATATCAGAGTGAGTTAACAAAGTATGAAAAAAAGTTAGTTTATTTTTACAGAGAAAAAGCATACTTTGAAGTGAGAATACGCAATTTTGATATCAGAGTGAGTTAACAAAGTATGAAAAAAAGTTAGTTTATTTTTACAGAGAAAAAGCATAGTTTTTGAAGTGAGAATACGCAATTTTGATATCAGAGTGAGTTAACAAAGTATGAAAAAAAGTTAGTTTATTTTTACAGAGAAAAAGCATAGTTTTTGAAGTGAGAATACGCAATTTTGATATCAGAGTGAGTTAACAAAGTATGAAAAAAAGTTAGTTTATTTTTACAGAGAAAAAGCATAGTTTTTGAAGTGAGAATACGCAATTTTGATATCAGAGTGAGTTAACAAAGTATGAAAAAAAGTTAGTTTATTTTTACAGAGAAAAAGCATAGTTTGAAGTGAGAATACGCAATTTTGATATCAGAGTGAGTTAACAAAGTATGAAAAAAAGTTAGTTTATTTTTACAGAGAAAAAGCATACTTTGAAGTGAGAATACGCAATTTTGATATCAGAGTGAGTTAACAAAGTATGAAAAAAAGTTAGTTTATTTTTACAGAGAAAAAGCATACTTTGAAGTGAGAATACGCAATTTTGATATCAGAGTGAGTTAACAAAGTATGAAAAAAAGTTAGTTTATTTTTACAGAGAAAAAGCATAGTTTTTGAAGTGAGAATACGCAATTTTGATATCAGAGTGAGTTAACAAAGTATGAAAAAAAGTTAGTTTATTTTTACAGAGAAAAAGCATACTTTGAAGTGAGAATACGCAATTTTGATATCAGAGTGAGTTAACAAAGTATGAAAAAAAGTTAGTTTATTTTTACAGAGAAAAAGCATACTTTGAAGTGAGAATACGCAATTTTGATATCAGAGTGAGTTAACAAAGTATGAAAAAAAGTTAGTTTATTTTTACAGAGAAAAAGCATAGTTTTTGAAGTGAGAATACGCAATTTTGATATCAGAGTGAGTTAACAAAGTATGAAAAAAAGTTAGTTTATTTTTACAGAGAAAAAGCATAGTTTTTGAAGTGAGAATACGCAATTTTGATATCAGAGTGAGTTAACAAAGTATGAAAAAAAGTTAGTTTATTTTTACAGAGAAAAAGCATAGTTTTTGAAGTGAGAATACGCAATTTTGATATCAGAGTGAGTTAACAAAGTATGAAAAAAAGTTAGTTTATTTTTACAGAGAAAAAGCATACTTTGAAGTGAGAATACGCAATTTTGATATCAGAGTGAGTTAACAAAGTATGAAAAAAAGTTAGTTTATTTTTACAGAGAAAAAGCATACTTTGAAGTGAGAATACGCAATTTTGATATCAGAGTGAGTTAACAAAGTATGAAAAAAAGTTAGTTTATTTTTACAGAGAAAAAGCATAGTTTTTGAAGTGAGAATACGCAATTTTGATATCAGAGTGAGTTAACAAAGTATGAAAAAAAGTTAGTTTATTTTTACAGAGAAAAAGCATACTTTGAAGTGAGAATACGCAATTTTGATATCAGAGTGAGTTAACAAAGTATGAAAAAAAGTTAGTTTATTTTTACAGAGAAAAAGCATACTTTGAAGTGAGAATACGCAATTTTGATATCAGAGTGAGTTAACAAAGTATGAAAAAAAGTTAGTTTATTTTTACAGAGAAAAAGCATACTTTGAAGTGAGAATACGCAATTTTGATATCAGAGTGAGTTAACAAAGTATGAAAAAAAGTTAGTTTATTTTTACAGAGAAAAAGCATAGTTTTTGAAGTGAGAATACGCAATTTTGATATCAGAGTGAGTTAACAAAGTATGAAAAAAAGTTAGTTTATTTTTACAGAGAAAAAGCATAGTTTTTGAAGTGAGAATACGCAATTTTGATATCAGAGTGAGTTAACAAAGTATGAAAAAAAGTTAGTTTATTTTTACAGAGAAAAAGCATACTTTGAAGTGAGAATACGCAATTTTGATATCAGAGTGAGTTAACAAAGTATGAAAAAAAGTTAGTTTATTTTTACAGAGAAAAAGCATACTTTGAAGTGAGAATACGCAATTTTGATATCAGAGTGAGTTAACAAAGTATGAAAAAAAGTTAGTTTATTTTTACAGAGAAAAAGCATAGTTTTTGAAGTGAGAATACGCAATTTTGATATCAGAGTGAGTTAACAAAGTATGAAAAAAAGTTAGTTTATTTTTACAGAGAAAAAGCATACTTTGAAGTGAGAATACGCAATTTTGATATCAGAGTGAGTTAACAAAGTATGAAAAAAAGTTAGTTTATTTTTACAGAGAAAAAGCATAGTTTTTGAAGTGAGAATACGCAATTTTGATATCAGAGTGAGTTAACAAAGTATGAAAAAAAGTTAGTTTATTTTTACAGAGAAAAAGCATAGTTTTTGAAGTGAGAATACGCAATTTTGATATCAGAGTGAGTTAACAAAGTATGAAAAAAAGTTAGTTTATTTTTACAGAGAAAAAGCATAGTTTGAAGTGAGAATACGCAATTTTGATATCAGAGTGAGTTAACAAAGTATGAAAAAAAGTTA
>CAMPDV010006523.1:0-18000 GCA_946699065.1 Loxodes magnus
AGAAGTAATAAGTATTTAGAAAATTGAATAAGTAAAGTAAGAAAAGAAGATAGAATTTCAGTTTTAAGTGATATGCTTTGAGAAGTAATAAGTATTTGGAAAAGTGAAGAAGTAAAGTAAGAAAAGAAGATAGAATTTCAGTTTTAAGGAGTATGCTTTGAGAAGTAATAAGTATTTAGAAAATTGAATAAGTAAAGTAAGAAAAGAAGATAGAATTTCAGTTTTAAGGAGTATGCTTTGAGAAGTAATGAGTATTTTGAAAAGTGAATAAGTAAAGTAAGAAAAGAAGATAGAAGTTCAGTTTTAAGGATTATGCTTTGAGAAGTAATAAGTATTTAGAAAAGTGAAGAAGTAAAGTAAGAAAAGAAGATAGAATTTCAGTTTTAAGGAGTATGCTTTGAGAAGTAATAAGTAGTTTGAAAAGTTTATAAGTAAAGTAAAAAAAGAAGGTAGAAGTTCGGTTTTAAGGAGTATGCTTTGAGAAGTAATAAGTATTTTGAAAAGTGAAGAAGTAAAGTAATAAAAGAAGATAGAATTTCAGTTTTAAAGAGTATGCTTTGAGAAGTATTAAGAATTTAGAAAAGTGAAGAAGTAAAGTAAGAAAAGAAGATAGAAGTTCAGTTTTAAGGAGTATGCTTTGAGAAGTAATAAGTAGTTTGAAAAGTGAATAAGTAAAGTAAAAAAAGAAGGTAGAAGTTCGGTTTTAAGGAGTATGCTTTGAGAAGTAATAAGTATTTGGAAAAGTGAAGAAGTAAAGTAAGAAAAGAAGATAGAATTTCAGTTTTAAGGAGTATGCTTTGAGAAGTAATAAGTATTTAGAAAATTGAATAAGTAAAGTAAGAAAAGAAGATAGAAGTTCAGTTTTAAGGAGTATGCTTTGAGAAGTAATGATTATTTTGAAAAGTGAAGAAGTTAAGTAAGAAAAGAAAAAAGAATTTGAGTTTTAAGGAGTATGCCTTGAGAAGTAATAAGTATTTTGAAAAGTGAAGAAGTAAAGTAAGAAAAGAAGATAGAATTTCAGTTTTAAGGTTGATGCTTTGAGAAGTAATGAGTATTTTGAAAAGTGAAGAAGTAAAGTAAGAAAAGAAGATAGAATTTCAGTTTTAAGGAGTATGCTTTGAGAAGTAATAAGTATTTTGAAAAGTGAAGAAGTAAAGTAAGAAAAGAAGATAGAATTTCAGTTTTAAGGAGTATGCTTTCAGCGTAAAAAGTATTTTCAAAAGTGAAGAAGTAAAGTAAGAAAAGAAGATAGAATTTCAGTTTTAAGGAGTATGCTTTGAGAAGTAATAAGTATTTGGAAAAGTGAAGAAGTAAAGTAAGAAAAGAAGATAGAAGTTCAGTTTTAAGGAGTATGCTTTGAGAAGTAATAAGTATTTTGAAAAGTGAAGAAGTAAAGTAAGAAAAGAAGATAGAAGTTCAGTTTAAAGGAGTATGCTTTGAGAAGTAATAAGTATTTTGAAAAGTGAAGAAGTAAAGTAAGAAAAGAAGATAGAATTTCAGTTTTAAGTAGTATGCTTTGAGAAGTAATAGTATTTAGAAAAGTGAAGAAGTAAAGTAAGAAAAGAAGACAGAATTTCAGTTTTAAGGAATATGCTTTGAGAAGTATTAAGAATTTAGAAAAGTGAAGAAGTAAAGTAAGAAAAGAAGACAGAATTTCAGTTTTAGATGTATGCTTTGAGAAGTAATAAGTATTTAGAAAAGTGAAGAAGTAAAGTAATAAAAGAAGATAGAATTTCAGTTTTAAGGAGTATGCTTTCAGCGTAAAAAGTATTTGAAAAGTGAAGAAGTAAAGTAAGAAAAGAAGATAGAATTTCAGCTTTAAGGTGTATGCTTTGAGAAGTAATAAGTAGTTTGAAAAGTGAATAAGTAAAGTAAAAAAAGAAGGTAGAAGTTCGGTTTTAAGGAGTATGCTTTGAGAAGTAATAAGTATTTTGAAAAGTGAAGAAGTAAAGTAAGAAAAGAAGATAGAATTTCAGTTTTAAGGAGTATGCTTTGAGAAGTATTAAGTATTTGGAAAAGTGAAGAAGTAAAGTAAGAAAAGAAGATAGAATTTCAGTTTTAAAGAGTATGCTTTGAGAAGTAATAAGTATTTAGAAAAGTGAAGAAGTAAAGTAATAAAAGAAGATAGAATTTCAGTTTTAAGGAGTATGCTTTGAGAAGTAATAAGTATTTAGAAAAGTGAAGAAGTAAAGTAAGAAAAGAAGATAGAATTTCAGTTTTAAGGAGTATGCTTTTAGAAGTAATGATTATTTTGAAAAGTGAAGAAGTAAAGTAAGAAAAGAAAAAAGAATTTGAGTTTTAAGGAGTATGCCTTGAGAAGTAATAAGTATTTTGAAAAGTGAAGAAGTAAAGTAAGAAAAGAAGATAGAATTTCAGTTTTAAGGTTGATGCTTTGAGAAGTAATAAGTATTTTGAAAAGTGAAGAAGTAAAGTAAGAAAATAAGATAGAATTTCAGTTTTAAGGAGTATGCTTTGAGAAGTAATAAGTATTTAGAAAAGTGAATAAGTAAAGTAAGAAAAGAAGATAGAATTTCAGTTTTAAGGTGTATTTTTTGAGAAGTAATAAGTATTTAGAAAAGTGAAGAAGTAAAGTAAGAAAAGAAGATAGAAGTTCAGTTTTAAGGAGTATGCTTTTAGAAGTAATGATTATTTTGAAAAGTGAAGAAGTTAAGTAAGAAAAGAAGACAGAATTTCAGTTTTAAGGAGTATGCTTTTAGAAGTAATGATTATTTTGAAAAGTGAAGAAGTTAAGTAAGAAAAGAAGACAGAATTTCAGTTTTAAGGAGTATGCTTTGAGAAGTAATAAGTATTTAGAAAAGTGAAGAAGTAAAGTAAGAAAAGAAGATAGAATTTCAGTTTTAAGAAATATGATATTAAATAAAAGAATGTGAAAAGTTAAGAAGTAAAGTAAGAAAAGAAGATAGAGTTTCAGTTTTAAGGAATATGATATTAAATAAAAGAATGTGAAAAGTGAAGAAGTAAAGTAATAAAAGAAGATAGAGTTTCAGTTTAAAGAGTATGCTTTGAGAAGTATTAAGTATTTAGAATAGTGAAGAAGTAAAGTAAGAAAAGAAGGATGAATTTCAGTTTTAAGGTGTATGCTTTGAGAAGTAATAAGTATTTTGAAAAGTGAAGAAGTAAAGTAAGAAAAGAAGATAGAATTTCAGTTTTAAGGAGTATGCTTTGAGAAGTAATGAGTATTTTGAAAAGTGAAGAAGTAAAGTAAGAAAAGAAGATAGAATTTCAGTTTTAAGGAGTATGCTTTGAGAAGTAATAAGTATTTTGAAAAGTGAAGAAGTAAAGTAAGAAAAGAAGATAGAAGTTCAGTTTTAAGTGATATACTTTGAGAAGTAATGAGTATTTTCAAAAGTGAAGAAGTAAAGTAATAAAAGAAGAAAAAATTTCAGTTTAAAGGAGTATGCTTTGAGAAGTAATGAGTATTTTGAAAAGTGAAGAAGTAAAGTAAGAAAAGAAGATAGAGTTTCAGTTTAAAGAGTATGCTTTGAGAAGTAATGAGTATTTTGAAAAGTGAAGAAGTAAAGTAAGAAAAGAAGATAGAATTTCAGTTTTAAGTGATATGCTTTGAGAAGTAATAAGTATTTGGAAAAGTGAAGAAGTAAAGTAATAAAAGAAGATAAAATTTCAGTTTAAAGGAGTATGCTTTGAGAAGTAATGAGTATTTTGAAAAGTGAAGAAGTAAAGTAAGAAAAGAAGATAGAATTTCAGTTTTAAGGAGTATGCTTTGAGAAGTAATAAGTATTTTGAAAATTGAATAAGTAAAGTAAGAAAAGAAGATAGAAGTTCAGTTTTAAGGAGTATGCTTTGAGAAGTAATAAGTATTTTGAAAAGTGAAGAAGTAAAGTAATAAAAGAAGATAGAAGTTCAGTTTTAAGGAGTATGCTTTGAGAAGTAATAAGTATTTAGAAAATTGAATAAGTAAAGTAAGAAAAGAAGATAAAATTTCAGTTTTAAGGTGTATGCTTTGAGAAGTAATAAGTATTTGGAAAAGTGAAGAATTAAAGTAAGAAAAGAAGATAGAATTTCAGTTTTAAGGAGTATGCTTTGAGAAGTAATAAGTATTTTGAAAAGTGAAGAAGTAAAGTAAGAAAAGAAGATAGAAGTTCAGTTTTAAGTGATATGCTTTGAGAAGTATTAAGTATTTGGAAAAGTGAAGAATTTAAGTAAGAAAAGAAGATAGAAGTTCAGTTTTAAGTGATATGCTTTGAGAAGTAATAAGTATTTGGAAAAGTGAAGAATTTAAGTAAGAAAAGAAGGTAGAATTTCAGTTTAAGGAGTATGCTTTGAGAAGTAATAAGTATTTGGAAAAGTGAAGAAGTAAAGTAATAAAAGAAGATAAAATTTCAGTTTTAAGGAGTATGCTTTGAGAAGTAATGATTATTTTGAAAAGTGAAGAAGTAAAGTAAGAAAAGAAGATAGAAGTTCAGTTTTAAGGAGTATGCTTTGAGAAGTAATAAGTATTTTGAAAAGTGAATAAGTAAAGTAATAAAAGAAGATAGAATTTCAGTTTTAAGGAGTATGCTTTCAGCGTAAAAAGTATTTTCAAAAGTGAAGAAGTAAAGTAAGAAAAGAAGATAGAAGTTCAGTTTTAAGGAGTATGCTTTGAGAAGTAATAAGTATTTTGAAAAGTGAAGAAGTAAAGTAATAAAAGAAGATAGAATTTCAGTTTTAAAGAGTATGCTTTGAGAAGTATTAAGAATTTAGAAAAGTGAAGAAGTAAAGTAAGAAAAGAAGATAGAAGTTCAGTTTTAAGGAGTATGCTTTGAGAAGTAATAAGTAGTTTGAAAAGTGAATAAGTAAAGTAAAAAAAGAAGGTAGAAGTTCGGTTTTAAGGAGTATGCTTTGAGAAGTAATAAGTATTTGGAAAAGTGAAGAAGTAAAGTAAGAAAAGAAGATAGAATTTCAGTTTTAAGGAGTATGCTTTGAGAAGTAATAAGTATTTAGAAAATTGAATAAGTAAAGTAAGAAAAGAAGATAGAAGTTCAGTTTTAAGGAGTATGCTTTGAGAAGTAATGATTATTTTGAAAAGTGAAGAAGTTAAGTAAGAAAAGAAAAAAGAATTTGAGTTTTAAGGAGTATGCCTTGAGAAGTAATAAGTATTTTGAAAAGTGAAGAAGTAAAGTAAGAAAAGAAGATAGAATTTCAGTTTTAAGGAGTATGCTTTGAGAAGTAATAAGTATTTTGAAAAGTGAAGAAGTAAAGTAAGAAAAGAAGATAGAAGTTCAGTTTTAAGGAGTATGCTTTGAGAAGTAATAAGTATTTTGAAAAGTGAAGAAGTAAAGTAAGAAAAGAAGATAGAATTTCAGTTTTAAGGAGTATGCTTTGAGAAGTAATAAGTATTTTGAAAAGTGAAGAAGTAAAGTAAGAAAAGAAGATTGAAGTTCAGTTTTAAGGAGTATGCTTTGAGAAGTAATAAGTATTTAGAAAAGTGAAGAAGTAAAGTAAGAAAAGAAGATAGAAGTTCAGTTTTAAGTGATATGCTTTGAGAAGTAATAAGTATTTGGAAAAGTGAAGAAGTAAAGTAAGAAAAGAGGATAGAATTTCAGTTTTAAGGAGTATGCTTTGAGAAGTAATAAGTATTTAGAAAATTGAATAAGTAAAGTAAGAAAGAATATAAAATTTCAGTTTTAAGGATTATGCTTTGAGAAGTAATAAGTATTTTGAAAAGTGAAGAAGTAAAGTAAGAAAAGAAGATAGAATTTCAGTTTTAAGGAGTATGCTTTGAGAAGTAATGAGTATTTTGAAAAGTGAAGAAGTAAAGTAAGAAAAGAAGATAGAATTTCAGTTTTAAGGAGTATGCTTTGAGAAGTAATGATTATTTTGAAAAGTGAAGAAGTAAAGTAAGAAAAGAAGATAGAAGTTCAGTTTTAAGAAGTATGCTTTGAGAAGTAATAAGTAGTTTGAAAAGTGAATAAGTAAAGTAAAAAAAGAAGGTAGAAGTTCGGTTTTAAGGAGTATGCTTTGAGAAGTAATAAGTATTTTGAAAAGTGAAGAAGTAAAGTAAGAAAAGAAGATAGAATTTCAGTTTTAAGGAGTATGCTTTGAGAAGTAATAAGTATTTTGAAAAGTGAAGAAGTAAAGTAAGAAAAGAAGATTGAAGTTCAGTTTTAAGGAGTATGCTTTGAGAAGTAATAAGTATTTTGAAAAGTGAAGAAGTAAAGTAAGAAAAGAAGATAGAAGTTCAGTTTTAAGTGATATGCTTTGAGAAGTAATAAGTATTTGGAAAATTGAATAAGTAAAGTAAGAAAAGAAGATAGAATTTCAGTTTTAAAGAGTATGCTTTGAGAAGTAATAAGTATTTAGAAAATTGAATAAGTAAAGTAAGAAAAGAAGATAGAATTTCAGTTTTAAGTGATATGCTTTGAGAAGTAATAAGTATTTGGAAAAGTGAAGAAGTAAAGTAAGAAAAGAAGATAGAATTTCAGTTTTAAGGAGTATGCTTTCAGCGTAAAAAGTATTTTGAAAAGTGAAGAAGTAAAGTAAGAAAAGAAGATAGAATTTCAGTTTTAAGGAGTATGCTTTGAGAAGTAATGAGTATTTTGAAAAGTGAAGAAGTAAAGTAAGAAAAGAAGATAGAATTTCAGTTTTAAGGAGTATGCTTTGAGAAGTAATGATTATTTTGAAAAGTGAAGAAGTAAAGTAAGAAAAGAAGATAGAATTTCAGTTTTAAGGAGTATGCTTTGAGAAGTAATAAGTATTTTGAAAAGTGAAGAAGTAAAGTAAGAAAAGAAGATAGAATTTCAGTTTTAAAGAGTATGCTTTGAGAAGTAATAAGTATTTTGAAAAGTGAAGAAGTAAAGTAAGAAAAGAAGATAGAATTTCAGTTTTAAGGAGTATGCTTTGAGAAGTAATAAGTATTTAGAAAAGTGAAGAAGTAAGGTAAGAAAAGAAGATAGAATTTCAGTTTTAAGGAGTATGCTTTGAGAAGTAATAAGTATTTAGAAAAGTGAAGAAGTAAAGTAAGAAAAGAAGATAGAATTTCAGTTTTAAGGAGTATGCTTTGAGAAGTACTAAGTAATTTGAAAAGTGAAGAAGTAAAGTAATAAAAGAAGATAGAATTTCAGTTTAAAGGAGTATGCTTTGAGAAGTAATAAGTATTTTGAAAAGTGAAGAAGTAAAGTAAGAAAAGAAGATAGAATTTCAGTTTTAAGGAGTATGCTTTTAGAAGTAATGATTATTTTGAAAAGTGAAGAAGTAAAGTAAGAAAAGAAGATAGAATTTCAGTTTTAAGGAGTATGCTTTGAGAAGTAATGATTATTTTGAAAAGTGAAGAAGTAAAGTAAGAAAAGAAGATAGAAGTTCAGTTTTAAGGAGTATGCTTTGAGAAGTAATAAGTATTTTGAAAAGTGAATAAGTAAAGTAATAAAAGAAGATAGAATTTCAGTTTTAAGGTGTATGCTTTGAGAAGTAATAAGTATTTGGAAAAGTGAAGAAGTAAAGTAAGAAAAGAGGATAGAATTTCAGTTTTAGATGTATGCTTTGAGAAGTAATAAGTATTTAGAAAAGTGAAGAAGTAAAGTAATAAAAGAAGATAGAATTTCAGTTTTAAGGAGTATGCTTTCAGCGTAAAAAGTATTTTGAAAAGTGAAGAAGTAAAGTAAGAAAAGAAGATAGAATTTCAGTTTTAAGGTGTATGCTTTGAGAAGTATTAAGAATTTAGAAAATTGAATAAGTAAAGTAAGAAAAGAAGATAGAATTTCAGTTTTAAGGTGTATGTTTTGAGAAGTAATAAGTATTTAGAAAAGTGAAGAAGTAAAGTAAGAAAAGAAGATAGAATTTCAGTTTTAGATGTATGCTTTGAGAAGTAATAAGTATTTAGAAAAGTGAAGAAGTAAAGTAATAAAAGAAGATAGAATTTCAGTTTTAAGGAGTATGCTTTCAGCGTAAAAAGTATTTTGAAAAGTGAAGAAGTAAAGTAAGAAAAGAAGATAGAATTTCAGCTTTAAGGTGTATGCTTTGAGAAGTAATAAGTATTTTGAAAAGTGAAGAAGTAAAGTAAGAAAAGAAGATAGAATTTCAGTTTTAAAGAGTATGCTTTGAGAAGTAATGATTATTTTGAAAAGTGAAGAAGTAAAGTAATAAAAGAAGATAAAATTTCAGTTTTAAGGAGTATGCTTTGAGAAGTAATAAGTATTTAGAAAAGTGAAGAAGTAAAGTAAGAAAAGAAGATAGAATTTCAGTTTTAAGGAGTATGCTTTTAGAAGTAATGATTATTTTGAAAAGTGAAGAAGTAAAGTAAGAAAAGAAGATAGAATTTCAGTTTTAAGGAGTATGCTTTCAGCGTAAAAAGTATTTTGAAAAGTGAAGAAGTAAAGTAAGAAAAGAAGATAGAGTTTCAGTTTAAAGAGTATGCTTTGAGAAGTAATAAGTATTTAGAAAAGTGAAGAAGTAAAGTAAGAAAAGAAGATAGAAGTTCAGTTTTAAGGAGTATGCTTTGAGAAGTAATAAGTATTTTGAAAAGTGAAGAAGTAAAGTAAGAAAAGAAGATAGAATTTCAGTTTTAAGGTTGATGCTTTGAGAAGTAATAAGTATTTTGAAAAGTGAAGAAGTAAAGTAAGAAAAGAAGATAGAATTTCAGTTTTAAGGAGTATGCTTTGAGAAGTAATAAGTATTTTGAAAAGTGAAGAAGTAAAGTAAGAAAAGAAAAAAGAATTTGAGTTTTAAGGAGTATGCCTTGAGAAGTAATAAGTATTTTGAAAAGTGAAGAAGTAAAGTAAGAAAAGAAGATAGAATTTCAGTTTTAAGGTTGATGCTTTGAGAAGTATTAAGAATTTAGAAAATTGAATAAGTAAAGTAAGAAAAGAAGATAGAGTTTCAGTTTAAAGAGTATGCTTTGAGAAGTAATAAGTATTTTGAAAAGTGAAGAAGTAAAGTAAGAAAATAAGATAGAATTTCAGTTTTAAGGAGTATGCTTTGAGAAGTATTAAGAATTTAGAAAATTGAATAAGTAAAGTAAGAAAAGAAGATAGAATTTCAGTTTTAAGGTGTATGTTTTGAGAAGTAATAAGTATTTAGAAAAGTGAAGAAGTAAAGTAAGAAAAGAAGATAGAAGTTCAGTTTTAAGGAGTATGCTTTTAGAAGTAATGATTATTTTGAAAAGTGAAGAAGTTAAGTAAGAAAAGAAGACAGAATTTCAGTTTTAAGGAGTATGCTTTTAGAAGTAATGATTATTTTGAAAAGTGAAGAAGTTAAGTAAGAAAAGAAGACAGAATTTCAGTTTTAAGGAGTATGCTTTGAGAAGTAATAAGTATTTAGAAAAGTGAAGAAGTAAAGTAAGAAAAGAAGATAGAATTTCAGTTTTAAGAAATATGATATTAAATAAAAGAATGTGAAAAGTGAAGAAGTAAAGTAAGAAAAGAAGATAGAGTTTCAGTTTTAAGGAATATGATATTAAATAAAAGAATGTGAAAAGTGAAGAAGTAAAGTAATAAAAGAAGATAGAGTTTCAGTTTAAAGAGTATGCTTTGAGAAGTATTAAGTATTTAGAATAGTGAAGAAGTAAAGTAAGAAAAGAAGATAGAATTTCAGTTTTAAGGAGTATGCTTTGAGAAGTAATAAGTATTTAGAAAAGTGAAGAAGTAAAGTAAGAAAAGAAGATAGAAGTTCAGTTTTAAGGAGTATGCTTTTAGAAGTAATGATTATTTTGAAAAGTGAAGAAGTTAAGTAAGAAAAGAAGACAGAATTTCAGTTTTAAGGTGTATGCTTTGAGAAGTAATGAGTATTTTGAAAAGTGAAGAAGTAAAGTAAGAAAAGAAGATAGAAGTTCAGTTTTAAGGAGTATGCTTTGAGAAGTAATAAGTATTTTGAAAAGTGAAGAAGTAAAGTAAGAAAAGAAGATAGAATTTCAGTTTTAAGGAGTATGCTTTCAGCGTAAAAAGTATTTATAAAAGTGAAGAAGTAAAGTAATAAAAGAAGATAGAAGTTCAGTTTTAAGGAGTATGCTTTCAGCGTAAAAAGTATTTATAAAAGTGAAGAAGTAAAGTAAGAAAAGAAGATAGAAGTTCAGTTTTAAGGAGTATGCTTTGAGAAGTAATAAGTATTTAGAAAAGTGAAGAAGTAAAGTAAGAAAAGAAGATAGAATTTCAGTTTTAGATGTATGCTTTGAGAAGTAATGAGTATTTTGAAAAGTGAAGAAGTAAAGTAAGAAAAGAAGATTGAAGTTCAGTTTTAATGAGTATGCTTTGAGAAGTAATAAGTATTTGGAAAAGTGAAGAAGTAAAGTAAGAAAAGAAGATAGAATTTCAGTTTTAAGGTGTATGCTTTGAGAAGTAATAAGTATTTTGAAAAGTGAAGAAGTAAAGTAAGAAAAGAAGATAGAATTTCAGTTTTAAGGTGTATGCTTTGAGAAGTAATAAGTATTTTGAAAAGTGAAGAAGTAAAGTAAGAAAAGAAGATAGAATTTCAGTTTTAAGGAGTATGCTTTGAGAAGTAATAAGTATTTTGAAAAGTGAAGAAGTAAAGTAAGAAAAGAAGATAGAATTTCAGTTTTAAGGTTGATGCTTTGAGAAGTAATAAGTATTTTGAAAAGTGAAGAAGTAAAGTAAGAAAAGAAGATAGAATTTCAGTTTTAAGGAGTATGCTTTGAGAAGTAATAAGTATTTTGAAAAGTGAAGAAGTAAAGTAAGAAAAGAAGATAGAATTTCAGTTTTAAGGTGTATGCTTTGAGAAGTAATAAGTATTTTGAAAAGTGAAGAAGTAAAGTAAGAAAAGAAGATAGAATTTCAGTTTTAAGGAGTATGCTTTGAGAAGTAATAAGTATTTTGAAAAGTGAAGAAGTAAAGTAAGAAAAGAAGATAGAATTTCAGTTTTAAAGAGTATGCTTTGAGAAGTAATAAGTATTTTGAAAAGTGAAGAAGTAAAGTAAGAAAAGAAGATAGAAGTTCAGTTTTAAGGAGTATGCTTTGAGAAGTATTAAGTATTTAGAAAATTGAATAAGTAAAGTAAGAAAAGAAGATAGAAGTTCAGTTTTAAGGAGTATGCTTTGAGAAGTAATAAGTATTTTGAAAAGTGAAGAAGTAAAGTAATAAAAGAAGATAGAAGTTCAGTTTTAAGGAGTATGCTTTGAGAAGTAATAAGTATTTAGAAAAGTGAAGAAGTAAAGTAATAAAAGAAGATAAAATTTCAGTTTAAAGGAGTATGCTTTGAGAAGTAATGAGTATTTGGAAAAGTGAAGAAGTAAAGTAAGAAAAGAAGATAGAATTTCAGTTTTAAGGAGTATGCTTTGAGAAGTAATAAGTATTTAGAAAAGTGAAGAAGTAAAGTAAGAAAAGAAGATAGAAGTTCAGTTTTAAGGAGTATGCTTTGAGAAGTAATAAGTATTTGGAAAAGTGAAGAAGTAAAGTAATAAAAGAAGATAGAATTTCAGTTTTAAGGAGTATGCTTTGAGAAGTAATAAGTATTTAGAAAAGTGAAGAAGTAAAGTAAGAAAAGAAGATAGAAGTTCAGTTTTAAGGAGTATGCTTTGAGAAGTAATAAGTATTTGGAAAAGTGAAGAAGTAAAGTAAGAAAAGAAGGTAGAATTTCAGTTTAAGGAGTATGCTTTGAGAAGTAATAAGTATTTTGAAAAGTGAAGAAGTAAAGTAAGAAAAGAAGATAGAAGTTCAGTTTTAAGTGATATGCTTTGAGAAGTAATAAGTATTTTGAAAAGTGAAGCAGTAAAGTAATAAAAGAAGATAAAATTTCAGTTTTAAGGAGTATGCTTTGAGAAGTAATAAGTATTTAGAAAAGTGAAGAAGTAAAGTAAGAAAAGAAGATAGAATTTCAGTTTTAAGGAGTATGCTTTTAGAAGTAATAAGTATTTTGAAAAGTGAAGAAGTAAAGTAAGAAAAGAAGAAAGAATTTGAGTTTTAAGGAGTATGCCTTGAGAAGTAATGAGTATTTTGAAAAGTGAAGAAGTAAAGTAAGAAAAGAAGATAGAATTTCAGTTTAAAGGAGTATGCTTTGAGAAGTAATAAGTAGTTTGAAAAGTGAATAAGTAAAGTAAAAAAATAAGGTAGAATTTCAGTTTTAAAGAGTATGCTTTGAGAAGTATTACGAATTTAGAAAAGTGAAGAAGTAAAGTAAGAAAAGAAGATAGAATTTCAGTTTTAAGGAGTATGCTTTGAGAAGTATTAAGTATTTTGAAAAGTGAAGAAGTAAAGTAAGAAAAGAAGATAAAATTTCAGTTTAAAGGAGTATGCTTTGAGAAGTAATAAGTATTTGGAAAAGTGAAGCAGTAAAGTAAGAAAAGAAGATAGAATTTCAGTTTTAAGGAGTATGCTTTGAGAAGTAATAAGTATTTTGAAAAGTGAAGAAGTAAAGTAAGAAAAGAAGATTGAAGTTCAGTTTTAAGGAGTATGCTTTGAGAAGTAATAAGTATTTTGAAAAGTGAAGAAGTAAAGTAAGAAAAGAAGATAGAAGTTCAGTTTTAAGTGATATGCTTTGAGAAGTAATAAGTATTTGGAAAATTGAATAAGTAAAGTAAGAAAAGAAGATAGAATTTCAGTTTTAAAGAGTATGCTTTGAGAAGTAATAAGTATTTTGAAAAGTGAAGAAGTAAAGTAATAAAAGAAGATAAAATATCAGTTTAAAGGTGTATGCTTTGAGAAGTATTAAGTATTTGGAAAAGTGAAGAATTTAAGTAAGAAAAGAAGGTAGAATTTCAGTTTAAGGAGTATGCTTTGAGAAGTAATAAGTATTTGGAAAAGTGAAGAATTAAAGTAAGAAAAGAAGATAGAATTTCAGTTTTAAGGAGTATGCTTTGAGAAGTAATAAGTATTTTGAAAAGTGAAGAATTTAAGTAAGAAAAGAAGATAGAATTTCAGTTTTAAGGAGTATGCTTTGAGAAGTAATAAGTATTTTGAAAAGTGAAGAAGTAAAGTAAGAAAAGAAGATAGAATTTCAGTTTTAAGGAGTATGCTTTGAGAAGTAATAAGTATTTTGAAAAGTGAAGAAGTAAAGTAAGAAAAGAAGATAGAAGTTCAGTTTTAAGGAGTATGCTTTGAGAAGTAATAAGTATTTTGAAAAGTGAAGAAGTAAAGTAATAAAAGAAGATAAAATTTCAGTTTAAAGGAGTATGCTTTGAGAAGTAATGAGTATTTGGAAAAGTGAAGAAGTAAAGTAAGAAAAGAAGATAGAATTTCAGTTTTAAGGAGTATGCTTTGAGAAGTAATAAGTATTTAGAAAAGTGAAGAAGTAAAGTAAGAAAAGAAGATAGAAGTTCAGTTTTAAGGAGTATGCTTTGAGAAGTAATAAGTATTTGGAAAAGTGAAGAAGTAAAGTAATAAAAGAAGATAAAATTTCAGTTTTAGAAGTATGCTTTGAGAAGTAATAAGTATTTGGAAAAGTGAAGAAGTAAAGTAAGAAAAGAAGATAGAATTTCAGTTTTAAAGAGTATGCTTTGAGAAGTAATAAGTATTTTGAAAAGTGAAGAAGTAAAGTAAGAAAAGAAGATAGAATTTCAGTTTTAAGGAGTATGCTTTGAGAAGTAATAAGTATTTTGAAAAGTGAAGAAGTAAAGTAAGAAAAGAAGATAGAAGTTCAGTTTTAAGGAGTATGCTTTGAGAAGTAATAAGTATTTGGAAAAGTGAAGAAGTAAAGTAATAAAAGAAGATAAAATTTCAGTTTTAGAAGTATGCTTTGAGAAGTAATAAGTATTTGGAAAAGTGAAGAAGTAAAGTAAGAAAAGAAGATAGAAGTTCAGTTTTAAGGAGTATGCTTTGAGAAGTAATAAGTATTTTGAAAAGTGAATAAGTAAAGTAATAAAAGAAGATAGAATTTCAGTTTTAAAGAGTATGCTTTGAGAAGTAATGAGTATTTTGAAAAGTGAAGAAGTAAAGTAAGAAAAGAAGATAGAAGTTCAGTTTTAAGGAGTATGCTTTGAGAAGTAATAAGTATTTATAAAAGTGAAGAAGTAAAGTAATAAAAGAAGATAGAATTTCAGTTTTAAGGAGTATGCTTTGAGAAGTAATGAGTATTTTGAAAAGTGAAGAAGTAAAGTAATAAAAGAAGATAGAATTTCAGTTTTAAGGAGTATGCTTTGAGAAGTAATAAGTATTTTGAAAAGTGAAGAAGTAAAGTAAGAAAAGAAGATAGAAGTTCAGTTTAAGTAGTATGCTTTGAGAAGTAATAAGTATTTTGAAAAGTGAAGAAGTAAAGTAAGAAAAGAAGATAGAAGTTCAGTTTTAAGTGATATGCTTTGAGAAGTAATAAGTATTTTGAAAAGTGAATAAGTAAAGTAAGAAAAGAAGGTAGAATTTCAGTTTTAAGGAGTATGCTTTGAGAAGTAATAAGTATTTAGAAAATTGAATAAGTAAAGTAAGAAAAGAAGATAGAAGTTCAGTTTTAAGGAGTATGCTTTGAGAAGTAATGAGTATTTTGAAAAGTGAAGAAGTAAAGTAATAAAAGAAGGATGAATTTCAGTTTTAAGGTGTATGCTTTGAGAAGTAATGAGTATTTAGAAAAGTGAAGAAGTAAAGTAAGAAAAGAAGATTGAAGTTCAGTTTTAATGAGTATGCTTTGAGAAGTAATAAGTATTTGGAAAAGTGAAGAAGTAAAGTAAGAAAAGAAGATAGAAGTTCAGTTTTAAGGAGTATGCTTTGAGAAGTAATAAGTATTTTGAAAAGTGAAGAAGTAAAGTAATAAAAGAAGATAGAAGTTCAGTTTTAAGGAGTATGCTTTGAGAAGTAATAAGTATTTTGAAAAGTGAAGAAGTAAAGTAAGAAAAGAAGATAGAATTTCAGTTTTAAGGAGTATGCTTTGAGAAGTAATAAGTATTTTGAAAAGTGAAGAAGTAAAGTAAGAAAAGAAGATAGAAGTTCAGTTTTAAGGAGTATGCTTTGAGAAGTAATAAGTATTTAGAAAATTGAATAAGTAAAGTAAGAAAAGAAGATAGAAGTTCAGTTTTAAGGAGTATGCTTTGAGAAGTAATAAGTATTTTGAAAAGTGAAGAAGTAAAGTAATAAAAGAAGATAGAAGTTCAGTTTTAAGTGATATGCTTTGAGAAGTAATAAGTATTTGGAAAAGTGAAGAAGTAAAGTAAGAAAAGAAGGTAGAATTTCAGTTTTAAGGTGTATGCTTTGAGAAGTAATAAGTATTTAGAAAATTGAATAAGTAAAGTAAGAAAAGAAGATAGAAGTTCAGTTTTAAGGAGTATGCTTTGAGAAGTAATAAGTATTTTGAAAAGTGAAGAAGTAAAGTAAGAAAAGAAGATAGAAGTTCAGTTTTAAGGAGTATGCTTTGAGAAGTAATAAGTATTTATAAAAGTGAAGAAGTAAAGTAAGAAAAGAAGATAGAATTTCAGTTTTAAGGAGTATGCTTTGAGAAGTAATGATTATTTTGAAAAGTGAAGAAGTAAAGTAAGAAAAGAAGATAGAATTTCAGTTTTAAGGAGTATGCTTTGAGAAGTAATAAGTATTTTGAAAATTGAATAAGTAAAGTAAGAAAAGAAGATAAAATTTCAGTTTAAAGGAGTATGCTTTGAGAAGTAATAAGTATTTTGAAAAGTGAAGAAGTAAAGTAAGAAAAGAAGATAAAATTTCAGTTTAAAGGAGTATGCTTTGAGAAGTAATAAGTATTTGGAAAAGTGAAGCAGTAAAGTAAGAAAAGAAGATAGAATTTCAGTTTTAAGGAGTATGCTTTGAGAAGTAATAAGTATTTTGAAAAGTGAAGAAGTAAAGTAAGAAAAGAAGATTGAAGTTCAGTTTTAAGGAGTATGCTTTGAGAAGTAATAAGTATTTTGAAAAGTGAAGAAGTAAAGTAAGAAAAGAAGATAGAAGTTCAGTTTTAAGTGATATGCTTTGAGAAGTAATAAGTATTTGGAAAATTGAATAAGTAAAGTAAGAAAAGAAGATAGAATTTCAGTTTTAAAGAGTATGCTTTGAGAAGTAATAAGTATTTTGAAAAGTGAAGAAGTAAAGTAAGAAAAGAAGATAGAAGTTCAGTTTTAAGGAGTATGCTTTGAGAAGTATTACGAATTTAGAAAAGTGAAGAATTTAAGTAAGAAAAGAAGATAGAATTTCAGTTTTAAGGAGTATGCTTTGAGAAGTAATGATTATTTTGAAAAGTGAAGAAGTAAAGTAAGAAAAGAAGATAGAAGTTCAGTTTTAAGGAGTATGCTTTGAGAAGTAATAAGTATTTATAAAAGTGAAGAAGTAAAGTAAGAAAAGAAGATAGAAGTTCAGTTTTAAGGAGTATGCTTTGAGAAGTAATAAGTATTTGGAAAAGTGAAGAAGTAAAGTAAGAAAAGAAGATAGAAGTTCAGTTTTAAGTGATATGCTTTGAGAAGTAATAAGTATTTTGAAAAGTGAAGAAGTAAAGTAAGAAAAGAAGATAGAATTTCAGTTTTAAAGAGTATGCTTTGAGAAGTAATAAGTATTTTGAAAAGTGAAGAAGTAAAGTAAGAAAAGAAGATAGAATTTCAGTTTTAAGGAGTATGCTTTGAGAAGTAATAAGTATTTTGAAAAGTGAAGAAGTAAAGTAAGAAAAGAAGGTAGAATTTCAGTTTTAAGGTGTATGCTTTGAGAAGTAATAAGTATTTAGAAAATTGAATAAGTAAAGTAAGAAAAGAAGATAGAATTTCAGTTTTAAAGAGTATGCTTTGAGAAGTAATAAGTATTTTGAAAAGTGAAGAAGTAAAGTAAGAAAAGAAGATAGAATTTCAGTTTTAAGGAGTATGCTTTGAGAAGTAATAAGTATTTTGAAAAGTGAAGAAGTAAAGTAAGAAAAGAAGGTAGAATTTCAGTTTTAAGGAGTATGCTTTGAGAAGTAATAAGTATTTAGAAAATTGAATAAGTAAAGTAAGAAAAGAAGATAGAAGTTCAGTTTTAAGGAGTATGCTTTGAGAAGTAATAAGTATTTTGAAAAGTGAAGAAGTAAAGTAATAAAAGAAGATAAAATTTCAGTTTAAAGGAGTATGCTTTGAGAAGTAATGAGTATTTGGAAAAGTGAAGAAGTAAAGTAAGAAAAGAAGATAGAATTTCAGTTTTAAGGAGTATGCTTTGAGAAGTAATAAGTATTTTGAAAAGTGAAGAAGTAAAGTAAGAAAAGAAGATAGAAGTTCAGTTTTAAGGAGTATGCTTTGAGAAGTAATAAGTATTTGGAAAAGTGAAGAAGTAAAGTAAGAAAAGAAGATAAAATTTCAGTTTTAAGAAGTATGCTTTGAGAAGTAATAAGTATTTAGAAAATTGAATAAGTAAAGTAATAAAAGAAGATAGAAGTTCAGTTTTAAGTGATATGCTTTGAGAAGTAATAAGTATTTGGAAAAGTGAAGAAGTAAAGTAATAAAAGAAGATAGAATTTCAGTTTTAAAGAGTATGCTTTGAGAAGTAATAAGTATTTTGAATAGCGAAGAAGTAAAGTAAGAAAAGAAGATTGAAGTTCAGTTTTAAAGGAGTATGCTTTGAGAAGTAATAAGTATTTTGAAAAGTGAAGAAGTAAAGTAAGAAAAGAAGATTGAAGTTCAGTTTTAAGGTGTATGCTTTGAGAAGTAATAAGTATTTTGAAAAGTGAAGAAGTAAAGTAAGAAAAGAAGATAGAATTTCAGTTTTAGATGTATGCTTTGAGAAGTAATAAGTATTTAGAAAAGTGAAGAAGTAAAGTAATAAAAGAAGATAGAATTTCAGTTTTAAGGAGTATGCTTTGAGAAGTAATAAGTATTTTGAAAAGTGAAGAAGTAAAGTAAGAAAAGAAGATTGAAGTTCAGTTTTAAGGAGTATGCTTTGAGAAGTAATAAGTATTTTGAAAAGTGAAGAAGTAAAGTAAGAAAAGAAGATAGAAGTTCAGTTTTAAGTGATATGCTTTGAGAAGTAATAAGTATTTTGAAAAGTGAAGAAGTAAAGTAATAAAAGAAGATAGAAGTTCAGTTTTAAGGAGTATGCTTTGAGAAGTAATAAGTATTTATAAAAGTGAAGAAGTAAAGTAAGAAAAGAAGATAGAATTTCAGTTTTAAGGAGTATGCTTTGAGAAGTAATAAGTATTTTGAAAAGTGAAGAAGTAAAGTAAGAA
>CAMPDV010006524.1:0-18196 GCA_946699065.1 Loxodes magnus
TAAAACTGAAATTCTACCTTCTTTTCTTACTTTACTTCTTCACTTTTCCAAATACTTATTACTTCTCAAAGCATACTCCTTAAAACTGAAATTCTATCTTCTTTTCTTACTTTACTTCTTCAACTTTCTAAATACTTATTAATTATCAAAGCATACTCCTTAAAACTGAAACTCTATCTTCTTTTCTTACTTTACTTCTTCACTTTTACAAATATAAATTACTTATCAAAGCATACTCCTTAAAACTGAAATTCTATCTTCTTTTCTTACTTTACTTCTTCACTTTTCCAAATACTTATTACTTCTCAAAGCATACTCCTTAAAACTGAAATTATATCTTCTTTTCTTACTTTACTTCTTCAACTTTCTAAATACTTATTACTTCTCAAAGCATACTCCTTAAAACTGAAATTCTATCTTCTTTTCTTACTTTACTTCTTCAACTTTTCTAAATACTTATTACTTCTCAAAGCATACTCCTTTAAACTGAAACTCTATCTTCTTTTCTTACTTTACTTCTTCACTTTTCTAAATACTTATTACTTCTCAAAGCATACTCCTTAAAACTGAAATTCTATCTTCTTTTCTTACTTTACTTCTTCAACTTTTCTAAATACTTATTACTTCTCAAAGCATACTCCTTAAAACTGAAATTATATCTTCTTTTCTTACTTTACTTCTTCACTTTTCTAAATACTTATTACTTCTCAAAGCATACTCCTTAAAACTGAAATTCTATCTTCTTTTCTTACTTTACTTCTTCACTTTTCTAAATACTTATTACTTCCAAAGCATACTCCTTAAAACTGAAATTCTATCTTCTTTTCTTACTTTACTTCTTCACTTTTCTAAATACTTATTACTTCTCAAAGCATACTCCTTAAAACTGAAACTCTATCTTCTTTTCTTACTTTACTTCTTCAACTTTCTAAATACTTATTACTTCTCAAAGCATACTCCTTAAAACTGAAATTCTATCTTCTTTTCTTACTTTACTTCTTCAACTTTTCTAAATACTTATTACTTATCAAAGCATACTCCTTAAAACTGAAATTATATCTTCTTTTCTTACTTTACTTCTTCACTTTTCTAAATACTTATTACTTATCAAAGCATACTCCTTAAAACTGAAATTCTATCTTCTTTTCTTACTTTACTTCTTCACTTTTCAAAATACTTATTACTTATCAAAGCATACTCCTTAAAACTGAAATTCTATCTTCTTTTCTTACTTTACTTCTTCAACTTTCTAAATACTTATTAATTATCAAAGCATACTCCTTAAAACTGAAACTCTATCTTCTTTTCTTACTTTACTTCTTCAACTTTTCTAAATACTTATTACTTCTCAAAGCATACTCCTTAAAACTGAAATTCTATCTTCTTTTCTTACTTTACTTCTTCACTTTTCCAAATACTTAATTACTTCTCAAAGCATACTCCTTAAAACTGAAATTCTATCTTCTTTTCTTACTTTACTTCTTCACTTTTGTAAATACTTATTACTTATCAAAGCATACTACTTAAAACTGAAATTCTACCTTCTTTTCTTACTTTACTTCTTCACTTTTCCAAATACTTATTACTTCTCAAAGCATACTCCTTAAAACTGAAATTCTATCTTCTTTTCTTACTTTACTTCTTCAACTTTCTAAATACTTATTAATTATCAAAGCATACTCCTTAAAACTGAAATTCTATCTTCTTTTCTTACTTTACTTCTTCACTTTTACAAATACTTATTACTTCTCAAAGCATACTCCTTAAAACTGAAACTCTATCTTCTTTTCTTACTTTACTTCTTCACTTTTCTAAATACTTATTACTTATCAAAGCATACTCCTTAAAACTGAAATTATATCTTCTTTTCTTACTTTACTTCTTCAACTTTCTAAATACTTATTACTTCTCAAAGCATACTCCTTAAAACTGAAATTCTATCTTCTTTTCTTACTTTACTTCTTCGCTTTTCTAAATACTTATTACTTCTCAAAGCATACTCCTTAAAACTGAAACTCTATCTTCTTTTCTTACTTTACTTCTTCACTTTTCCAAATACTTATTACTTCCTAAAGCATACTCCTTAAAACTGAAACTCTATCTTCTTTTCTTACTTTACTTCTTCAACTTTTCTAAATACTTATTAATTATCAAAGCATACTCCTTAAAACTGAAATTCTATCTTCTTTCATACTTTACTTCTTCACTTTTCTAAATACTTATTACTTCTCAAAGCATACTACTTAAAACTGAAACTCTATCTTCTTTTCTTACTTTACGTCTTCACTTTTCCAAACATTATTACTTCTAAAGCATACTCCTTAAAACTGAAATTCTATCTTCTTTTCTTACTTTACTTCTTCACTTTTCTAAATACTTATTACTTATCAAAGCATACTCCTTAAAACTGAAACTCTATCTTCTTTTCTTACTTTACTTCTTCACTTTTCCAAATACTTATTACTTCTCAAAGCATACTCCTTAAAACTGAAATTCTATCTTCTTTTCTTACTTTACTTCTTCACTTTTCTAAATACTTATTACTTCTCAAAGCATACTCCTTAAAACTGAAATTCTATCTTCTTTTCTTACTTTACTTCTTCAACTTTCTAAATACTTATTACTTATCAAAGCATACTACTTAAAACTGAAATTCTATCTTCTTTTCTTACTTTACTTCTTCACTTTTCAAAATACTTATTACTTCTCAAAGCATACTCCTTAAAACTGAAATTCTATCTTCTTTTCTTACTTTACTTCTTCAACTTTCTAAATACTTATTAATTATCAAAGCATACTCCTTAAAACTGAAATTCTATCTTCTTTTCTTACTTTACTTCTTCCTTTTCTAAATACTTATTACTTCTCAAAGCATACTCCTTAAAACTGAAACTCTATCTTCTTTTCTTACTTTACTTCTTCACTTTTCCAAATACTTATTAATTATCAAAGCATACTCCTTAAAACTGAAATTCTATCTTCTTTTCTTACTTTACTTCTTCAACTTTCTAAATACTTATTACTTATCAAAGCATACTCCTTAAAACTGAAATTCTATCTTCTTTTCTTACTTTACTTCTTCGCTTTTACAAATACTTATTACTTCTCAAAGCATACTACTTAAAACTGAAATTCTATCTTCTTTTCTTACTTTACTTCTTCACTTTTCCAAACATTAATTACTTCCTAAAGCATACTCCTTAAAACTTAAACTCTATCTTCTTTTCTTACTTTACTTCTTCACTTTTCTAAATACTTATTACTTCTCAAAGCATACTACTTAAAACTGAAACTCTATCTTCTTTTCTTACTTTACTTCTTCACTTTTACAAATATAAATTACTTCTCAAAGCATACTCCTTAAAACTGAAATTCTATCTTCTTTTCTTACTTTACTTCTTCACTTTTCCAAATACTTATTACTTCTCAAAGCATACTCCTTAAAACTGAAATTCTATCTTCTTTTCTTACTTTACTTCTTCAACTTTCTAAATACTTATTACTTCTCAAAGCATACTACTTAAAACTGAAACTCTATCTTCTTTTCTTACTTTACTTCTTCACTTTTCCAAATATTAATTACTTCTCAAAGCATACTCCTTAAAACTGAAATTCTATCTTCTTTTCTTACTTTACTTCTTCACTTTTCTAAATACTTATTACTTCTCAAAGCATACTCCTTAAAACTGAAATTCTATCTTCTTTTCTTACTTTACTTCTTCAACTTTCTAAATACTTATTACTTATCAAAGCATACTCCTTAAAACTGAAATTCTATCTTCTTTTCTTACTTTACTTCTTCGCTTTTCTAAATACTTATTACTTCTCAAAGCATACTACTTAAAACTGAAACTTTACGTCTATCTTCTCCTTTCTTACTTTACTTCTTCACTTTTTCTTCAAAATACTTATTACTTCTCAAAGCATACTCCTTAAAACTGAAACTCTATCTTCTTTTCTTACTTTACTTCTTCACTTTTCCAAATACTTATTAATTATCAAAGCATACTCCTTAAAACTGAAATTATATCTTCTTTTCTTACTTTACTTCTTCAACTTTCTAAATACTTATTACTTCTCAAAGCATACTACTTAAAACTGAAACTCTATCTTCTTTTCTTACTTTACGTCTTCACTTTTCCAAACATTAATTACTTCTCAAAGCATACTCCTTAAAACTGAAATTCTATCTTCTTTTCTTACTTTACTTCTTCACTTTTCTAAATACTTATTACTTCTCAAAGCATACTCCTTAAAACTGAAATTCTATCTTCTTTTCTTACTTTACTTCTTCACTTTTCCAAATACTTATTACTTCATAAAGCATACTCCTTAAAACTGAAATTCCATCTTCTTTTCTTACTTTACTTCTTCATTTTTCTAAATACTTATTACTTCTCAAAGCATACTCCTTAAAACTGAAATTCTATCTTCTTTTCTTACTTTACTTCTTCAACTTTTCAAATACTTATTACTTATCAAAGCATACTCCTTAAAACTGAAATTCTATCTTCTTTTCTTACTTTACTTCTTCACTTTTACAAATACTTATTACTTCTCAAAGCATACTCCTTAAAACTGAAATTCTATCTTCTTTTCTTACTTTACTTCTTCAACTTTCTAAATACTTATTAATTATCAAAGCATACTCCTTAAAACTGAAATTATATCTTCTTTTCTTACTTTACCTCTTCGCTTTTGTAAATACTTATTACTTCTCAAAGCATACTCCTTAAAACTGAAATTCTATCTTCTTTTCTTACTTTACTTCTTCACTTTTCCAAATACTTATTACTTCTCAAAGCATACTTCTTAAAACTGAAATTCTATCTTCTTTTCTTACTTTACTTCTTCAACTTTCTAAATACTTATTACTTCTCAAAGCATACTCCTTAAAACTGAAATTCAATCTTCTTTTCTTACTTTACTTCTTCACTTTTGTAAATACTTATTACTTCTCAAAGCATACTCCTTAAAACTGAAATTCTATCTTATTTTCTTACTTTACTTCTTCACTTTTCTAAATACTTATTACTTCTCAAAGCATACTCCTTAAAACTGAAATTCTATCTTCTTTTCTTACTTTACTTCTTCAACTTTCTAAATACTTATTACTTATCAAAGCATACTACTTAAAACTGAAACTCTATCTTCTTTTCTTACTTTACTTCTTCACTTTTCAAAATACTTATTACTTCTCAAAGCATACTCCTTAAAACTGAAATTCTATCTTCTTTTCTTACTTTACTTCTTCACTTTTGTAAATACTTATTACTTCTCAAAGCATACTCCTTAAAACTGAAATTCTATCTTATTTTCTTACTTTACTTCTTCACTTTTCTAAATACTTATTACTTCTCAAAGCATACTCCTTAAAACTGAAATTCTATCTTCTTTTCTTACTTTACTTCTTCAACTTTCTAAATACTTATTAATTATCAAAGCATACTCCTTAAAACTGAAATTATATCTTCTATTCATACTTTACTTCTTCACTTTTCTAAATACTTATTACTTCTCAAAGCATACTACTTAAAACTGAAACTCTATCTTCTTTTCTTACTTTACGTCTTCACTTTTCCAAACATTAATTACTTCCTAAAGCATACTCCTTAAAACTGAAATTCAATCTTCTTTTCTTACTTTACTTCTTCACTTTTGTAAATACTTATTAATTATCAAAGCATACTCCTTAAAACTGAAATTCTATCTTCTTTTCTTACTTTACTTCTTCACTTTTCCAAATACTTATTAATTATCAAAGCATACTCCTTAAAACTGAAATTATATCTTCTATTCATACTTTACTTCTTCACTTTTCTAAATACTTATTACTTCTCAAAGCATACTCCTTAAAACTTAAATTCTATCATCTTTTCTTACTTTACTTCTTCACTTTTCAAAATACTTATTACTTCTCAAAGCATACTCCTTAAAACTGAAATTCTATCTTCTTTTCTTACTTTACTTCTTCACTTTTGTAAATACTTATTAATTATCAAAGCATACTCCTTAAAACTGAAATTCTATCTTCTTTTCTTACTTTACTTCTTCAACTTTCTAAATACTTATTACTTATCAAAGCATACTTCTTAAAACTGAAATTATATCTTCTATTCATACTTTACTTCTTCAACTTTTCTAAATACTTATTACTTATCAAAGCATACTCCTTAAAACTGAAATTCTATCATCTTTTCTTACTTTACTTCTTCGCTTTTCAAAATACTTATTACTTATCAAAGCATACTCCTTAAAACTGAAATTATATCTTCTTTTCTTACTTTACTTCTTCAACTTTCTAAATACTTATTAATTATCAAAGCATACTCCTTAAAACTGAAATTATATCTTCTTTTCTTACTTTACTTCTTCACTTTTACAAATACTTATTACTTCTCAAAGCATACTCCTTTAAACTGAAACTCTATCTTCTTTTCTTACTTTACTTCTTCAACTTTCTAAATACTTATTACTTATCAAAGCATACTCCTTAAAACTGAAATTCTATCTTCTTTTCTTACTTTACTTCTTCAACTTTTCCAAATACCTATTACTTCTCAAAGCATACTCCTTTAAACTGAAACTCTATCTTCTTTTCTTACTTTACTTCTTCAACTTTTCAAAATACTTATTACTTCTCAAAGCATACTCCTTAAAACTGAAATTCTATCTTCTTTTCTTACTTTACTTCTTCAACTTTTCTAAATACTTATTACTTCTCAAAGCATACTCCTTAAAACTGAAATTCAATCTTCTTTTCTTACTTTACTTCTTCACTTTTGTAAATACTTATTACTTCTCAAAGCATACTCCTTAAAACTGAAATTCAATCTTCTTTTCTTACTTTACTTCTTCACTTTTGTAAATACTTATTACTTCTCAAAGCATACTCCTTAAAACTGAAATTCTATCTTATTTTCTTACTTTACTTCTTCACTTTTCAAAATACTTATTACTTCTCAAAGCATACTCCTTAAAACTGAAATAATATCTTCTTTTCTTACTTTACTTCTTCACTTTTCCAAATACTTATTACTTCTCAAAGCATGCTCCTTTAAACTGAAACTCTATCTTCTTTTCTTACTTTACTTCTTCAACTTTCTAAATACTTATTACTTATCAAAGCATACTCCTTAAAACTGAAATTCTATCTTCTTTTCTTACTTTACTTCTTCACTTTTGTAAATACTTATTACTTCTCAAAGCATACTCCTTAAAACTGAAATTCTATCATCTTTTCTTACTTTACTTCTTCGCTTTTCTAAATACTTATTACTTATCAAAGCATACTCCTTAAAACTGAAATTATATCTTCTTTTCTTACTTTACTTCTTCACTTTTCCAAACATTAATTACTTCCTAAAGCATACTCCTTAAAACTGAAATTATATCTTCATTTCTTACTTTACTTCTTCACTTTTCTAAATACTTATTACTTATCAAAGCATACTCCTTAAAACTGAAACTCTATCTTCTTTTCTTACTTTACTTCTTCACTTTTCAAAATACTTATTACTTCTCAAAGCATACTCCTTTAAACTGAAACTCTATCTTCTTTTCTTACTTTACTTCTTCAACTTTCTAAATACTTATTACTTATCAAAGCATACTCCTTAAAACTGAAATTCTATCTTCTTTTCTTACTTTACTTCTTCACTTTTGTAAATACTTATTACTTATCAAAGCATACTCCTTAAAACTGAAATTCTATCATCTTTTCTTACTTTACTTCTTCGCTTTTCTAAATACTTATTACTTATCAAAGCATACTCCTTAAAACTGAAATTATATCTTCTTTTCTTACTTTACTTCTTCACTTTTCCAAACATTAATTACTTCCTAAAGCATACTCCTTAAAACTGAAATTATATCTTCATTTCTTACTTTACTTCTTCACTTTTCTAAATACTTATTACTTATCAAAGCATACTCCTTAAAACTGAAACTCTATCTTCTTTTCTTACTTTACTTCTTCACTTTTCAAAATACTTATTACTTCTCAAAGCATACTCCTTAAAACTGAAATTCTATCTTCTTTTCTTACTTTACTTCTTCAACTTTTCTAAATACTTATTACTTATCAAAGCATACTCCTTAAAACTGAAATTCTATCTTCTTTTCTTACTTTACTTCTTCACTTTTCTAAATACTTATTACTTCTCAAAGCATACTCCTTAAAACTGAAATTCTATCATCTTTTTTTACTTTACTTCTTCGCTTTTCTAAATACTTATTACTTATCAAAGCATACTCCTTAAAACTGAAATTATATCTTCTTTTCTTACTTTACTTCTTCAACTTTCTAAATACTTATTACTTATCAAAGCATACTTCTTAAAACTGAAATTCTATCTTCATTTCTTACTTTACTTATTCCCTTTTCTAAATACTTATTACTTCTCAAAGCATACTCCTTAAAACTGAAATTCTATCTTCTTTTCTTACTTTACGTCTTCACTTTTCCAAATATTAATTACTTCATAAAGCATACTCCTTAAAACTGAAATTCCATCTTCTTTTCTTACTTTACTTCTTCACTTTTCTAAATACTTATTACTTCTCAAAGCATACTACTTAAAACTGAAATTCTATCTTCTTTTCTTACTTTACTTCTTCACTTTTCTAAATACTTATTACTTCATAAAGCATACTCCTTAAAACTGAAATTCCATCTTCTTTTCTTACTTTACTTCTTCATTTTTCTAAATACTTAATACTTCTCAAAGCATACTCCTTAAAACTGAAACTCTATCTTCTTTTCTTACTTTACTTCTTCACTTTTCAAAATACTTATTACTTCTCAAAGCATACTCCTTAAAACTGAAATTATATCTTCTTTTCTTACTTTACTTCTTCACTTTTCTAAATACTTAATACTTATCAAAGCATACTCCTTAAAACTGAAACTCTATCTTCTTTTCTTACTTTACTTCTTCACTTTTCCAAATACTTATTACTTCTCAAAGCATACTCCTTAAAACTGAAATTCTATCTTCTTTTCTTACTTTACTTCTTCACTTTTCTAAATACTTATTACTTCTCAAAGCATACTCCTTAAAACTGAAATTCTATCTTCATTTCTTACTTTACTTATTCAACTTTTCTAAATACTTATTACTTCTCAAAGCATACTCCTTAAAACTGAAACTCTATCTTCTTTTCTTACTTTACTTCTTCACTTTTCAAAATACTTATTACTTCTCAAAGCATACTCCTTAAAACTGAAATTATATCTTCTTTTCTTACTTTACTTCTTCACTTTTCCAAATACTTATTACTTCTCAAAGCATACTCCTTAAAACTGAAATTCTATCTTCTTTTCTTACTTTACTTCTTCACTTTTCTAAATACTTATTACTTCTCAAAGCATACTCCTTAAAACTGAAATTCCATCTTCTTTTCTTACTTTACTTCTTCACTTTTCAAAATACTTATTACTTCTCAAAGCATACTCCTTAAAACTGAAATTATATCTTCTTTTCTTACTTTACTTCTTCACTTTTCTAAATACTTATTACTTCTCAAAGCATACTCCTTAAAACTGAAATTCTATCTTCTTTTCTTACTTTACTTCTTCACTTTTCAAAATACTTATTACTTATCAAAGCATACTCCTTAAAACTGAAATTATATCTTCTTTTCTTACTTTACTTCTTCACTTTTCCAAATACTTATTACTTCTCAAAGCATACTCCTTAAAACTGAAATTATATCTTCTTTTCTTACTTTACTTCTTCACTTTTCCAAATACTTATTACTTATCAAAGCATACTCCTTAAAACTGAAATTCTATCTTCTTTTCTTACTTTACTTCTTCACTTTTCTAAATACTTATTACTTCTCAAAGCATACTCCTTAAAACTGAAATTCCATCTTCTTTTCTTACTTTACTTCTTCACTTTCCCAAATACTTATTACTTCTCAAAGCATACTCCTTAAAACTGAAATTCAATCTTCTTTTCTTACTTTACTTCTTCAACTTTCTAAATACTTATTACTTCTCAAAGCATACTCCTTTAAACTGAAATTCTATCTTCTTTTCTTACTTTACTTCTTCATTTTTCTAAATACTTATTACTTCTCAAAGCATACTCCTTAAAACTGAAATTCTATCTTCTTTTCTTACTTTACTTCTTCACTTTTACAAATACTTATTACTTCTCAAAGCATACTACTTAAAACTGAAATTCTATCTTCTTTTCTTACTGTACTTCTTCACTTTTCTAAAAACTTATTACTTCTCAAAGCATACTCCTTGAAACTGAAATTCTATCTTCTTTTCTTACTTTACTTATTCGCTTTTCTAAATACTTATTACTTATCAAAGCATACTTCTAAAAACTGAAATTCAATCTTCTTTTCTTACTGTACTTCTTCACTTTTCTAAATACTTATTACTTCTCAAAGCATACTCCTTAAAACTAAAACTCTATCTTCTTTTCTTACTTTACTTCTTCAACTTTCTAAATACTTATTACTTCTCAAAGCATACTCCTTAAAACTGAAATTCAATCTTCTTTTCTTACTTTACTTCTTCACTTTTCCAAATACTTATTACTTATCAAAGCATACTCCTTAAAACTGAAACTCTATCTTCTTTTCTTACTGTATTTCTTCACTTTTCTAAATACTTATTACTTATCAAAGCATACTCCTTTAAACTGAAATTCTATCTTCTTTTCTTACTTTACTTCTTCACTTTCCCAAATACTTATTACTTATCAAAGCATACTCCTTAAAACTGAAATTCTATCTTCTTTTCTTACTTTACTTCTTCAACTTTCTAAATACTTATTAATTATCAAAGCATACTCCTTAAAACTGAAACTCTATCTTCTTTTCTTACTGTATTTCTTCACTTTTCTAAATACTTATTACTTCTCAAAGCATACTTCTTAAAACTGAAATTCTATCTTCTTTTCTTACTTTACTTCTTCACTTTTCAAAATACTTATTACTTCTCAAAGCATACTCCTTAAAACTGAAATTCTATCTTCTTTTCTTACTTTACTTCTTCAACTTTCTAAATACTTATTAATTATCAAAGCATACTTCTTAAAACTGAAATTCTATCTTCTTTTCTTACTTTACTTCTTCAACTTTCTAAATACTTATTACTTCTCAAAGCATACTCCTTAAAACTGAAATTCTATCTTCATTTCTTACTTTACTTATTCAACTTTTCTAAATACTTATTACTTCTCAAAGCATACTCCTTAAAACTGAAATTCAATCTTCTTTTCTTACTTTACTTCTTCACTTTTATAAATACTTATTACTTCTCAAAGCATACTCCTTAAAACTGAAATTCTATCTTCTTTTCTTACTTTACTTCTTCACTTTTCTAAATACTTATTACTTCTCAAAGCATACTCCTTAAAACTGAAACTCTATCTTCTTTTCTTACTTTACTTCTTCAACTTTCTAAATACTTATTACTTCTCAAAGCATACTCCTTAAAACTGAAATTCAATCTTCTTTTCTTACTTTACTTCTTCACTTTTCTAAATACTTATTACTTCTCAAAGCATACTCCTTAAAACTGAAATTCAATCTTCTTTTCTTACTTTACTTCTTCACTTTTCCAAATACTTATTACTTATCAAAGCATACTCCTTAAAACTGAAACTCTATCTTTTTTCTTACTGTATTTCTTCACTTTTCTAAATACTTATTACTTATCAAAGCATACTCCTTAAAACTGAAATTCTATCTTCTTTTCTTACTTTACTTCTTCACTTTTCCAAATACTTATTACTTCTCAAAGCATACTTCTTAAAACTGAAATTCTATCTTCATTTCTTACTTTACTTCTTCACTTTTCTAATAACTTATTACTTATCAAAGCATACTCCTTAAAACTGAAACTCTATCTTCTTTTCTTACTTTACTTCTTCACTTTTCTAAATACTTATTACTTCTCAAAGCATACTCCTTAAAACTGAAATTCTATCTTCTTTTCTTACTTTACTTCTTCACTTTTCTAAATACTTATTACTTCTCAAAGCATACTACTTAAAACTGAAATTCTATCTTCTTTTCTTACTTTACTTCTTCAACTTTCTAAATACTTATTAATTATCAAAGCATACTCCTTAAAACTGAAATTCAATCTTCTTTTCTTACTTTACTTCTTCACTTTTCTAAATACTTATTACTTATCAAAGCATACTCCTTAAAACTGAAATTATATCTTCTTTTCTTACTTTACTTCTTCAACTTTCTAAATACTTATTAATTATCAAAGCATACTCCTTAAAACTGAAATTCAATCTTCTTTTCTTACTTTACTTCTTCACTTTTCTAAATACTTATTACTTCTCAAAGCATACTCCTTAAAACTGAAATTCAATCTTCTTTTCTTACTTTACTTCTTCACTTTTCCAAATACTTATTACTTATCAAAGCATACTCCTTAAAACTGAAACTCTATCTTTTTTCTTACTGTATTTCTTCACTTTTCTAAATACTTATTACTTATCAAAGCATACTCCTTAAAACTGAAATTCTATCTTCTTTTCTTACTTTACTTCTTCACTTTTCCAAATACTTATTACTTCTCAAAGCATACTACTTAAAACTGAAATTCTATCTTCTTTTCTTACTTTACTTCTTCACTTTTCCAAATACTTATTACTTATCAAAGCATACTCCTTAAAACTGAAACTCTATCTTCTTTTCTTACTTTACTTATTCGCTTTTCTAAATACTTATTACTTCTCAAAGAATAATACTTAAAACTGAAATTATATCTTCTTTTCTTACTTTACTTCTTCACTTTTCTAAAAACTTATTACTTCTCAAAGCATACTCCTTTAAACTGAAATTCTATCTTCTTTTCTTACTTTACGTCTTCACTTTTCCAAATACTTATTACTTCTCAAAGCATACTACTTAAAACTGAAATTCTATCTTCTTTTCTTACTTTACTTCTTCACTTTTCTAAATACTTATTACTTCTCAAAGCATACTACTTAAAACTGAAATTCTATCTTCTTTTCTTACTTTACTTCTTCACTTTTCTAAATACTTATTACTTCTCAAAGCATACTACTTAAAACTGAAATTCTATCTTCTTTTCTTACTTTACTTCTTCACTTTTGTAAATACTTATTACTTCTCAAAGCATACTCCTTAAAACTGAAATTCTATCTTCATTTCTTACTTTACTTATTCCCTTTTCTAAATACTTATTACTTATCAAAGCATACTCCTTAAAACTGAAATTCTATCTTCTTTTCTTACTTTACTTCTTCACTTTTCAAAATACTTATTACTTCTCAAAGCATACTACTTAAAACTGAAATTCTATCTTCTTTTCTTACTTTACTTCTTCATTTTTCAAAATACTTATTACTTCTCAAAGCATACTCCTTAAAACTGAAATTCTATCTTCTTTTCTTACTTTACTTCTTCACTTTTACAAATACTTATTGCTTCTCAAAGCATACTCCTTAAAACTGAAATTCTATCTTCTTTTCTTACTTTACTTCTTCAACTTTCTAAATATTACTCATCAAGCATACTCCTTTAAACTGAAATTCTATCTTCATTTCTTACTTTACTTCTTCACTTTTCTAAATACTTATTACTTCTCAAAGCATACTCCTTAAAACTGAAATTCTATCTTCTTTTCTTACTTTACTTCTTCACTTTTCTAAATACTTATTACTTCTCAAAGCATACTCCTTAAAACTGAAATTCTATCTTCTTTTCTTACTTTACTTCTTCACTTTCCCAAATACTTATTACTTCTCAAAGCATACTCCTTAAAACTGAAATTCTATCTTCTTTTCTTACTTTACTTCTTCACTTTTCTAAATACTTATTACTTCTCAAAGCATACTTCTTAAAACTGAAATTCTATCTTCTTTTCTTACTTTACTTCTTCACTTTCCCAAATACTTATTACTTCTCAAAGCATACTCCTTAAAACTGAAATTCTATCTTCTTTTCTTACTTTACTTCTTCACTTTTCCAAATACTTATTACTTCTCAAAGCATACTTCTTAAAACTGAAATTCTATCTTCTTTTCTTACTTTACTTCTTCAACTTTCTAAATACTTATTACTTATCAAAGCATACTCCTTAAAACTGAAATTCTATCTTCTTTTCTTACTTTACTTCTTCACTTTTCTAAATACTTATTACTTCTCAAAGCATACTACTTAAAACTGAAATTCAATCTTCTTTTCTTACTTTACTTCTTCACTTTTGTAAATACTTATTACTTCTCAAAGCATACTACTTAAAACTGAAATTCTATCTTCTTTTCTTACTTTACTTCTTCACTTTTCCAAATACTTATTACTTCTCAAAGCATACTTCTTAAAACTGAAATTCTATCTTCTTTTCTTACTTTACTTCTTCACTTTCCCAAATACTTATTACTTCTCAAAGCATACTCCTTAAAACTGAAATTCAATCTTCTTTTCTTACTTTACTTCTTCAACTTTCTAAATACTTATTACTTCTCAAAGCATACTCCTTTAAACTGAAATTCTATCTTCTTTTCTTACTTTACTTCTTCATTTTTCTAAATACTTATTACTTCTCAAAGCATACTCCTTAAAACTGAAATTCTATCTTCTTTTCTTACTTTACTTCTTCACTTTCCCAAATACTTATTACTTCTCAAAGCATACTACTTAAAACTGAAATTCTATCTTCTTTTCTTACTGTACTTCTTCACTTTTCTAAAAACTTATTACTTCTCAAAGCATACTCCTTGAAACTGAAATTCTATCTTCTTTTCTTACTTTACTTATTCGCTTTTCTAAATACTTATTACTTATCAAAGCATACTTCTAAAAACTGAAATTCAATCTTCTTTTCTTACTGTACTTCTTCACTTTTCTAAATACTTATTACTTCTCAAAGCATACTCCTTAAAACTGAAACTCTATCTTCTTTTCTTACTTTACTTCTTCAACTTTCTAAATACTTATTACTTATCAAAGCATACTTCTAAAAACTGAAAGTCTATCTTCTTTTCTTACTTTACTTCTTCAACTTTCTAAATACTTATTACTTATCAAAGCATACTTCTTAAAACTGAAATTCAATCTTCTTTTCTTACTTTACTTCTTCAACTTTCTAAATACTTATTACTTCTCAAAGCATACTCCTTTAAACTGAAATTCTATCTTCTTTTCTTACTTTACGTCTTCACTTTTCCAAATATTAATTACTTCTCAAAGCATACTACTTAAAACTGAAATTCTATCTTCTTTTCTTACTTTACTTCTTCACTTTTCTAAATACTTATTACTTCTCAAAGCATACTCCTTAAAACTGAAATTCTATCTTCTTTTCTTACTTTACTTCTTCACTTTTGTAAATACTTATTACTTCTCAAAGCATACTCCTTAAAACTGAAATTCAATCTTCTTTTCTTACTGTACTTCTTCACTTTTCTAAATACTTATTACTTCTCAAAGCATACTCCTTAAAACTGAAACTCTATCTTCTTTTCTTACTTTACTTCTTCAACTTTCTAAATACTTATTACTTCTCAAAGCATACTCCTTTAAACTGAAATTCTATCTTCTTTTCTTACTTTACGTCTTCACTTTTCCAAATATTAATTACTTCTCAAAGCATACTCCTTTAAACTGAAATTCTATCTTCTTTTCTTACTTTACTTCTTCACTTTTCTAAATACTTATTACTTCTCAAAGCATACTCCTTAAAACTGAAATTCTATCTTCTTTTCTTACTTTACTTCTTCACTTTTGTAAATACTTATTACTTCTCAAAGCATACTACTTAAAACTGAAATTCTATCTTCTTTTCTTACTTTACTTCTTCACTTTTCTAAATACTTATTACTTCTCAAAGCATACTCCTTAAAACTGAAACTCTATCTTCTTTTCTTACTTTACTTCTTCAACTTTCTAAATACTTATTACTCATCAAAGCATACTCCTTTAAACTGAAATTCTATCTTCTTTTCTTACTTTACTTCTTCACTTTTGTAAATACTTATTACTTCTCAAAGCATACTCCTTAAAACTGAAATTCTATCTTCTTTTCTTACTTTACTTCTTCACTTTTACAAATACTTATTACTTCTCAAAGCATACTACTTAAAACTGAAATTCTATCTTCTTTTCTTACTGTACTTCTTCACTTTTCTAAAAACTTATTACTTCTCAAAGCATACTCCTTGAAACTGAAATTCTATCTTCTTTTCTTACTTTACTTATTCGCTTTTCTAAATACTTATTACTTATCAAAGCATACTTCTAAAAACTGAAATTCAATCTTCTTTTCTTACTGTACTTCTTCACTTTTCTAAATACTTATTACTTCTCAAAGCATACTCCTTAAAACTGAAACTCTATCTTCTTTTCTTACTTTACTTCTTCAACTTTCTAAATACTTATTACTTATCAAAGCATACTTCTAAAAACTGAAACTCTATCTTCTTTTCTTACTTTACTTCTTCACTTTTGTAAATACTTATTACTTCTCAAAGCATACTCCTTAAAACTGAAATTCAATCTTCTTTTCTTACTTTACTTCTTCAACTTTCTAAATACTTATTACTTCTCAAAGCATACTCCTTTAAACTGAAATTCTATCTTCTTTTCTTACTTTACGTCTTCACTTTTCCAAATATTAATTACTTCTCAAAGCATACTACTTAAAACTGAAATTCTATCTTCTTTTCTTACTTTACTTCTTCACTTTTCTAAATACTTATTACTTCTCAAAGCATACTCCTTAAAACTGAAATTCTATCTTCTTTTCTTACTTTACTTCTTCACTTTTGTAAATACTTATTACTTCTCAAAGCATACTCCTTAAAACTGAAATTCAATCTTCTTTTCTTACTGTACTTCTTCACTTTTCTAAATACTTATTACTTCTCAAAGCATACTCCTTAAAACTGAAATTCTATCTTCTTTTCTTACTTTACTTCTTCACTTTTGTAAATACTTATTACTTCTCAAAGCATACTACTTAAAACTGAAATTCTATCTTCTTTTCTTACTTTACTTCTTCACTTTTCTAAATACTTATTACTTCTCAAAGCATACTCCTTAAAACTGAAACTCTATCTTCTTTTCTTACTTTACTTCTTCAACTTTCTAAATACTTATTACTCATCAAAGCATACTCCTTTAAACTGAAATTCTATCTTCTTTTCTTACTTTACTTCTTCACTTTTGTAAATACTTATTACTTCTCAAAGCATACTCCTTAAAACTGAAATTCTATCTTCTTTTCTTACTTTACTTCTTCACTTTTCTAAATACTTATTACTTCTCAAAGCATACTACTTAAAACTGAAATTCTATCTTCTTTTCTTACTGTACTTCTTCACTTTTCTAAATACTTATTACTTCTCAATGCATACTCCTTGAAACTGAAATTCTATCTTCTTTTCTTACTTTACTTATTCGCTTTTCTAAATACTTATTACTTATCAAAGCATACTTCTAAAAACTGAAATTCAATCTTCTTTTCTTACTGTACTTCTTCACTTTTCTAAATACTTATTACTTCTCAAAGCATACTCCTTAAAACTGAAACTCTATCTTCTTTTCTTACTTTACTTCTTCAACTTTCTAAATACTTATTACTTGTCAAAGCATACTTCTAAAAACTGAAAGTCTATCTTCTTTTCTTACTTTACTTCTTCAACTTTCTAAATACTTATTACTTATCAAAGCATACTTCTTAAAACTGAAATTCAATCTTCTTTTCTTACTTTACTTCTTCAACTTTCTAAATACTTATTACTTCTCAAAGCATACTCCTTTAAACTGAAATTCTATCTTCTTTTCTTACTTTACGTCTTCACTTTTCCAAATATTAATTACTTCATAAAGCATACTCCTTAAAACTGAAATTCAATCTTCTTTTCTTACTTTACTTCTTCACTTTTGTAAATACTTATTACTTCTCAAAGCATACTACTTAAAACTGAAATTCTATCTTCTTTTCTTACTTTACTTCTTCACTTTTGTAAATACTTATTACTTCTCAAAGCATACTCCTTAAAACTGAAATTCTATCTTCATTTCTTACTTTACTTATTCCCTTTTCTAAATACTTATTACTTATCAAAGCATACTCCTTAAAACTGAAATTCTATCTTCTTTTCTTACTTTACTTCTTCACTTTTCTAAATACTTATTACTTCTCAAAGCATACTACTTAAAACTGAAATTCTATCTTCTT
>CAMPDV010006525.1:0-28011 GCA_946699065.1 Loxodes magnus
GTCCCATAGTCTCACCGTCTTATCATAACTTCCCGATACGATGAACTCTGAATCACTGGATATAGCCACAGCATATACATAATGTGTGTGACCACTTATGGTCTTACAGGTACCTGTCTTGACGTCCCATAGTCTCACCGTATAATCATAACTTCCCGATACGATGAACTCTGAATCACTGGATATAGCCACAGATCATACAGAACTAGTGTGACCACTCATGGTCTTACAGGTACCTGTCTTGACGTCCCATAGTCTCACCGTATAATCATAACTTCCCGATACGATGAACTCTGAATCACTGGATATAGCCACAGATCATACACAACTAGTGTGACCACTCATGGTCTTACAGGTACCTGTCTTGACGTCCCATAGTCTCACCGTCTAATCATAACTTCCCGATACGATGAACTCTGAATCACTGGATATAGCCACAGCAGATACCTAATTTGTGTGACCACTCATGGTCTTACAGGTACCTGTCTTGACGTCCCATAGTCTCACCGTATAATCATAACTTCCCGATACGATGAACTCTGAATCACTGGATATAGCCACAGATCATACACAACTAGTGTGACCACTCATGGTCTTACAGGTACCTGTCTTGACGTCCCATAGTCTCACCGTATAATCATAACTTCCCGATACGATGAACTCTGAATCACTGGATATAGCCACAGCAGATACACAACTAGTGTGACCACTCATGGTCTTACAGCTACCTGTCTTGACGTCCCATAGTCTCACCGTATAATCTGCACTTCCCGATACGATGAACTCTGAATCACTGGATATAGCCACAGCAGATACCTAATTTGTGTGACCACTCATGGTCTTACAGGTACCTGTCTTGACGTCCCATAGTCTCACCGTCTAATCTCCACTTCCCGATACGATGAACTCTGAATCACTGGATATAGCCACAGATCATACATAACCTGTGTGACCACTCATGGTCTTACAGGTACCTGTCTTGACGTCCCATAGTCTCACCGTCTTATCTGCACTTCCCGATACGATGAACTCTGAATCACTGGATATAGCCACAGATTATACATTACTAGTGTGACCACTCATGGTCTTACAGGTACCTGTCTTGACGTCCCATAGTCTCACCGTATAATCATAACTTCCCGATACGATGAACTCTGAATCACTGGATATGGCAACAGCATATACATAATCTATATGGCCACTCATGGTCTTACAGGTACCTGTCTTGACGTCCCATAGTCTCACCGTATAATCATAACTTTCCGATACGATGAACTTTGAATCACTGGATATAGCCACGGCATATACTTAACTAGTGTGACCACTCATGGTCTTACAGGTACCTGTCTTGACGTCCCATAGTCTCACCGTATAATCTGCACTTCCCGATACGATGAACTCTGAATCACTGGATATAGCCACAGATCATACACAACTAGTGTGACCACTCATGGTCTTACAGGTACCTGTCTTGACGTCCCATAGTCTCACCGTATAATCATAACTTCCCGATACGATGAACTCTGAATCACTGGATATAGCCACATATCATACATGACTAGTGTGACCACTCATGGTCTTACAGGTACCTGTCTTGACGTCCCATAGTCTCACCGTCTTATCATAACTTCCCGATACGATGAACTCTGAATCACTGGATATAGCCACAGCATATACATAATGTGTGTGACCACTTATGGTCTTACAGGTACCTGTCTTGACGTCCCATAGTCTCACCGTATAATCATAACTTCCCGATACGATGAACTCTGAATCACTGGATATAGCCACAGATCATACAGAACTAGTGTGACCACTCATGGTCTTACAGGTACCTGTCTTGACGTCCCATAGTCTCACCGTATAATCATAACTTCCCGATACGATGAACTCTGAATCACTGGATATAGCCACAGATCATACACAACTAGTGTGACCACTCATGGTCTTACAGGTACCTGTCTTGACGTCCCATAGTCTCACCGTATAATCATAACTTTCCGATACGATGAACTCTGAATCACTGGATATAGCCACAGATCATACAGAACTAGTGTGACCACTCATGGTCTTACAGGTACCTGTCTTGACGTCCCATAGTCTCACCGTATAATCATAACTTCCCGATACGATGAACTCTGAATCACTGGATATAGCCACAGATCATACAGAACTAGTGTGACCACTCATGGTCTTACAGGTACCTGTCTTGACGTCCCATAGTCTCACCGTATAATCATAACTTCCCGATACGATGAACTCTGAATCACTGGATATAGCCACAGCATATACATAATGTGTGTGACCACTTATGGTCTTACAGGTACCTGTCTTGACGTCCCATAGTCTCACCGTATAATCATAACTTCCCGATACGATGAACTCTGAATCACTGGATATAGCCACAGATCATACAGAACTAGTGTGACCACTCATGGTCTTACAGGTACCTGTCTTGACGTCCCATAGTCTCACCGTATAATCATAACTTCCCGATACGATGAACTCTGAATCACTGGATATAGCCACAGATCATACACAACTAGTGTGACCACTCATGGTCTTACAGGTACCTGTCTTGACGTCCCATAGTCTCACCGTATAATCATAACTTTCCGATACGATGAACTCTGAATCACTGGATATAGCCACAGATCATACAGAACTAGTGTGACCACTCATGGTCTTACAGGTACCTGTCTTGACGTCCCATAGTCTCACCGTATAATCATAACTTCCCGATACGATGAACTCTGAATCACTGGATATAGCCACGGCATATACTTAACTAGTGTGACCACTCATGGTCTTACAGGTACCTGTCTTGACGTCCCATAGTCTCACCGTATAATCATAACTTCCCGATACGATGAACTCTGAATCACTGGATATAGCCACAGCAGATACCTAATTTGTGTGACCACTCATGGTCTTACAGGTACCTGTCTTGACGTCCCCATAGTCTCACCGTATAATCATAACTTCCCGATACGATGAACTCTGAATCACTGGATATAGCCACAGATCATACACAACTAGTGTGACCACTCATGGTCTTACAGGTACCTGTCTTGACGTCCCATAGTCTCACCGTATAATCATAACTTTCCGATACGATGAACTCTGAATCACTGGATATAGCCACAGATCATACAGAACTAGTGTGACCACTCATGGTCTTACAGGTACCTGTCTTGACGTCCCATAGTCTCACCGTATAATCATAACTTCCCGATACGATGAACTCTGAATCACTGGATATAGCCACAGATCATACACAACTAGTGTGACCACTCATGGTCTTACAGGTACCTGTCTTGACGTCCCATAGTCTCACCGTATAATCATAACTTCCCGATACGATGAACTCTGAATCACTGGATATAGCCACAGATCATACACAACTAGTGTGACCACTCATGGTCTTACAGGTACCTGTCTTGACGTCCCATAGTCTCACCGTATAATCTGCACTTCCCGATACGATGAACTCTGAATCACTGGATATAGCCACATATCATACATGACTAGTGTGACCACTCATGGTCTTACAGGTACCTGTCTTGACGTCCCATAGTCTCACCGTATAATCTGCACTTCCCGATACGATGAACTCTGAATCACTGGATATAGCCACATATCATACATGACTAGTGTGACCACTCATGGTCTTACAGGTACCTGTCTTGACGTCCCATAGTCTCACCGTATAATCATAACTTCCCGATACGATGAACTCTGAATCACTGGATATAGCCACATATCATACATGACTAGTGTGACCACTCATGGTCTTACAGGTACCTGTCTTGACGTCCCATAGTCTCACCGTCTTATCATAACTTCCCGATACGATGAACTCTGAATCACTGGATATAGCCACAGCATATACATAATGTGTGTGACCACTTATGGTCTTACAGGTACCTGTCTTGACGTCCCATAGTCTCACCGTATAATCATAACTTCCCGATACGATGAACTCTGAATCACTGGATATAGCCACAGATCATACAGAACTAGTGTGACCACTCATGGTCTTACAGGTACCTGTCTTGACGTCCCATAGTCTCACCGTATAATCATAACTTCCCGATACGATGAACTCTGAATCACTGGATATAGCCACAGATCATACACAACTAGTGTGACCACTCATGGTCTTACAGGTACCTGTCTTGACGTCCCATAGTCTCACCGTATAATCATAACTTCCCGATACGATGAACTCTGAATCACTGGATATAGCCACAGATCATACACAACTAGTGTGACCACTCATGGTCTTACAGGTACCTGTCTTGACGTCCCATAGTCTCACCGTATAATCATAACTTCCCGATACGATGAACTCTGAATCACTGGATATAGCCACAGATCATACACAACTAGTGTGACCACTCATGGTCTTACAGGTACCTGTCTTGACGTCCCATAGTCTCACCGTATAATCATAACTTCCCGATACGATGAACTCTGAATCACTGGATATAGCCACAGCAGATACACAACTAGTGTGACCACTCATGGTCTTACAGCTACCTGTCTTGACGTCCCATAGTCTCACCGTATAATCTGCACTTCCCGATACGATGAACTCTGAATCACTGGATATAGCCACAGCAGATACCTAATTTGTGTGACCACTCATGGTCTTACAGGTACCTGTCTTGACGTCCCATAGTCTCACCGTCTAATCTGCACTTCCCGATACGATGAACTCTGAATCACTGGATATAGCCACAGCAGATACACAACTAGTGTGACCACTCATGGTCTTACAGGTACCTGTCTTGACGTCCCATAGTCTCACCGTATAATCATAACTTCCCGATACGATGAACTCTGAATCACTGGATATAGCCACAGATCATACACAACTAGTGTGACCACTCATGGTCTTACAGGTACCTGTCTTGACGTCCCATAGTCTCACCGTATAATCATAACTTCCCGATACGATGAACTCTGAATCACTGGATATAGCCACAGATCATACACAACTAGTGTGACCACTCATGGTCTTACAGGTACCTGTCTTGACGTCCCATAGTCTCACCGTATAATCTGCACTTCCCGATACGATGAACTCTGAATCACTGGATATAGCCACATATCATACATGACTAGTGTGACCACTCATGGTCTTACAGGTACCTGTCTTGACGTCCCATAGTCTCACCGTATAATCTGCACTTCCCGATACGATGAACTCTGAATCACTGGATATAGCCACATATCATACATGACTAGTGTGACCACTCATGGTCTTACAGGTACCTGTCTTGACGTCCCATAGTCTCACCGTATAATCATAACTTCCCGATACGATGAACTCTGAATCACTGGATATAGCCACATATCATACATGACTAGTGTGACCACTCATGGTCTTACAGGTACCTGTCTTGACGTCCCATAGTCTCACCGTCTTATCATAACTTCCCGATACGATGAACTCTGAATCACTGGATATAGCCACAGCATATACATAATGTGTGTGACCACTTATGGTCTTACAGGTACCTGTCTTGACGTCCCATAGTCTCACCGTATAATCATAACTTCCCGATACGATGAACTCTGAATCACTGGATATAGCCACAGCAGATACCTAATTTGTGTGACCACTCATGGTCTTACAGGTACCTGTCTTGACGTCCCATAGTCTCACCGTATAATCATAACTTCCCGATACGATGAACTCTGAATCACTGGATATAGCCACAGATCATACACAACTAGTGTGACCACTCATGGTCTTACAGGTACCTGTCTTGACGTCCCATAGTCTCACCGTATAATCATAACTTTCCGATACGATGAACTCTGAATCACTGGATATAGCCACAGATCATACAGAACTAGTGTGACCACTCATGGTCTTACAGGTACCTGTCTTGACGTCCATAGTCTCACCGTATAATCATAACTTCCCGATACGATGAACTCTGAATCACTGGATATAGCCACGGCATATACTTAACTAGTGTGACCACTCATGGTCTTACAGGTACCTGTCTTGACGTCCCATAGTCTCACCGTATAATCATAACTTCCCGATACGATGAACTCTGAATCACTGGATATAGCCACAGCAGATACCTAATTTGTGTGACCACTCATGGTCTTACAGGTACCTGTCTTGACGTCCCATAGTCTCACCGTATAATCATAACTTCCCGATACGATGAACTCTGAATCACTGGATATAGCCACAGATCATACATGACTAGTGTGACCACTCATGGTCTTACAGGTACCTGTCTTGACGTCCCATAGTCTCACCATCTAATCTGCACTTCCCGATACGATGAACTCTAAATCACTGGATATATCCACAGCATATACATAACTAGTGTGACCACTCATGGTCTTACAGGTACCTGTCTTGACGTCCCATAGTCTCACCGTCTAATCTGCACTTCCCGATACGATGAACTCTGAATCACTGGATATAGCCACAGATCATACACAACTAGTGTGACCACTCATGGTCTTACAGGTACCTGTCTTGACGTCCCATAGTCTCACCGTATAATCATAACTTCCCGATACGATGAACTCTGAATCACTGGATATAGCCACAGCAGATACCTAATTTGTGTGACCACTCATGGTCTTACAGGTACCTGTCTTGACGTCCCATAGTCTCACCGTATAATCATAACTTCCCGATACGATGAACTCTGAATCACTGGATATAGCCACAGATCATACACAACTAGTGTGACCACTCATGGTCTTACAGGTACCTGTCTTGACGTCCCATAGTCTCACCGTATAATCATAACTTCCCGATACGATGAACTCTGAATCACTGGATATAGCCACAGATCATACACAACTAGTGTGACCACTCATGGTCTTACAGGTACCTGTCTTGACGTCCCATAGTCTCACCGTATAATCATAACTTCCCGATACGATGAACTCTGAATCACTGGATATAGCCACAGATCATACATGACTAGTGTGACCACTCATGGTCTTACAGGTACCTGTCTTGACGTCCCATAGTCTCACCGTATAATCATAACTTCCCGATACGATGAACTCTGAATCACTGGATATAGCCACAGATCATACACAACTAGTGTGACCACTCATGGTCTTACAGGTACCTGTCTTGACGTCCCATAGTCTCACCGTATAATCATAACTTCCCGATACGATGAACTCTAAATCACTGGATATAGCCACAGCATATACAACACTAGTGTGACCACTCATGGTCTTACAGGTACCTGTCTTGACGTCCCATAGTCTCACCGTATAATCATAACTTTCCGATACGATGAACTTTGAATCACTGGATATAGCCACGGCATATACTTAACTAGTGTGACCACTCATGGTCTTACAGGTACCTGTCTTGACGTCCCATAGTCTCACCGTATAATCATAACTTCCCGATACGATGAACTCTGAATCACTGGATATAGCCACAGATCATACACAACTAGTGTGACCACTCATGGTCTTACAGGTACCTGTCTTGACGTCCCATAGTCTCACCGTATAATCATAACTTCCCGATACGATGAACTCTGAATCACTGGATATAGCCACAGATCATACACAACTAGTGTGACCACTCATGGTCTTACAGGTACCTGTCTTGACGTCCCATAGTCTCACCGTATAATCATAACTTTCCGATACGATGAACTCTGAATCACTGGATATAGCCACAGATCATACAGAACTAGTGTGACCACTCATGGTCTTACAGGTACCTGTCTTGACGTCCCATAGTCTCACCGTATAATCATAACTTTCCGATACGATGAACTCTGAATCACTGGATATAGCCACAGATCATACACAACTAGTGTGACCACTCATGGTCTTACAGGTACCTGTCTTGACGTCCCATAGTCTCACCGTATAATCATAACTTCCCGATACGATGAACTCTGAATCACTGGATATAGCCACAGCAGATACACAACTAGTGTGACCACTCATGGTCTTACAGGTACCTGTCTTGACGTCCCATAGTCTCACCGTATAATCATAACTTCCCGATACGATGAACTCTGAATCACTGGATATAGCCACATATCATACATGACTAGTGTGACCACTCATGGTCTTACAGGTACCTGTCTTGACGTCCCATAGTCTCACCGTATAATCATAACTTTCCGATACGATGAACTCTGAATCACTGGATATAGCCACAGCATATACAACACTAGTGTGACCACTCATGGTCTTACAGGTACCTGTCTTGACGTCCCATAGTCTCACCGTATAATCATAACTTCCCGATACGATGAACTCTGAATCACTGGATATAGCCACAGCAGATACACAACTAGTGTGACCACTCATGGTCTTACAGGTACCTGTCTTGACGTCCCATAGTCTCACCGTATAATCATAACTTTCCGATACGATGAACTCTGAATCACTGGATATAGCCACATATCATACATGACTAGTGTGACCACTCATGGTCTTACAGGTACCTGTCTTGACGTCCCATAGTCTCACCGTATAATCATAACTTCCCGATACGATGAACTCTGAATCACTGGATATAGCCACAGCATATACAACACTAGTGTGACCACTCATGGTCTTACAGGTACCTGTCTTGACGTCCCATAGTCTCACCGTCTAATCTGCACTTCCCGATACGATGAACTCTGAATCACTGGATATAGCCACAGCAGATACACAACTAGTGTGACCACTCATGGTCTTACAGGTACCTGTCTTGACGTCCCATAGTCTCACCGTATAATCATAACTTCCCGATACGATGAACTCTGAATCACTGGATATAGCCACAGATCATACACAACTAGTGTGACCACTCATGGTCTTACAGGTACCTGTCTTGACGTCCCATAGTCTCACCGTATAATCATAACTTCCCGATACGATGAACTCTGAATCACTGGATATGGCCACAGATCATACAGAACTAGTGTGACCACTCATGGTCTTACAGGTACCTGTCTTGACGTCCCATAGTCTCACCGTATAATCATAACTTTCCGATACGATGAACTCTGAATCACTGGATATAGCCACAGATCATACACAACTAGTGTGACCACTCATGGTCTTACAGGTACCTGTCTTGACGTCCCATAGTCTCACCGTATAATCATAACTTCCCGATACGATGAACTCTGAATCACTGGATATAGCCACAGATCATACACAACTAGTGTGACCACTCATGGTCTTACAGGTACCTGTCTTGACGTCCCATAGTCTCACCGTCTAATCTGCACTTCCCGATACGATGAACTCTGAATCACTGGATATAGCCACAGCAGATACACAACTAGTGTGACCACTCATGGTCTTACAGGTACCTGTCTTGACGTCCCATAGTCTCACCGTATAATCATAACTTCCCGATACGATGAACTCTGAATCACTGGATATAGCCACAGATCATACACAACTAGTGTGACCACTCATGGTCTTACAGGTACCTGTCTTGACGTCCCATAGTCTCACCGTATAATCATAACTTCCCGATACGATGAACTCTGAATCACTGGATATAGCCACAGCAGATACCTAATTTGTGTGACCACTCATGGTCTTACAGGTACCTGTCTTGACGTCCCATAGTCTCACCGTATAATCATAACTTTCCGATACGATGAACTCTGAATCACTGGATATAGCCACAGATCATACACAACTAGTGTGACCACTCATGGTCTTACAGGTACCTGTCTTGACGTCCCATAGTCTCACCGTATAATCATAACTTCCCGATACGATGAACTCTGAATCACTGGATATAGCCACAGCAGATACACAACTAGTGTGACCACTCATGGTCTTACAGGTACCTGTCTTGACGTCCCATAGTCTCACCGTATAATCATAACTTCCCGATACGATGAACTCTGAATCACTGGATATAGCCACATATCATACATGACTAGTGTGACCACTCATGGTCTTACAGGTACCTGTCTTGACGTCCCATAGTCTCACCGTATAATCATAACTTTCCGATACGATGAACTCTGAATCACTGGATATAGCCACAGCATATACAACACTAGTGTGACCACTCATGGTCTTACAGGTACCTGTCTTGACGTCCCATAGTCTCACCGTATAATCATAACTTCCCGATACGATGAACTCTGAATCACTGGATATAGCCACAGCAGATACACAACTAGTGTGACCACTCATGGTCTTACAGGTACCTGTCTTGACGTCCCATAGTCTCACCGTATAATCATAACTTTCCGATACGATGAACTCTGAATCACTGGATATAGCCACATATCATACATGACTAGTGTGACCACTCATGGTCTTACAGGTACCTGTCTTGACGTCCCATAGTCTCACCGTATAATCATAACTTCCCGATACGATGAACTCTGAATCACTGGATATAGCCACAGCATATACAACACTAGTGTGACCACTCATGGTCTTACAGGTACCTGTCTTGACGTCCCATAGTCTCACCGTCTAATCTGCACTTCCCGATACGATGAACTCTGAATCACTGGATATAGCCACAGCAGATACACAACTAGTGTGACCACTCATGGTCTTACAGGTACCTGTCTTGACGTCCCATAGTCTCACCGTATAATCATAACTTCCCGATACGATGAACTCTGAATCACTGGATATAGCCACAGCAGATACCTAATTTGTGTGACCACTCATGGTCTTACAGGTACCTGTCTTGACGTCCCATAGTCTCACCGTATAATCATAACTTCCCGATACGATGAACTCTGAATCACTGGATATGGCCACAGATCATACAGAACTAGTGTGACCACTCATGGTCTTACAGGTACCTGTCTTGACGTCCCATAGTCTCACCGTATAATCATAACTTCCCGATACGATGAACTCTGAATCACTGGATATAGCCACAGATCATACACAACTAGTGTGACCACTCATGGTCTTACAGGTACCTGTCTTGACGTCCCATAGTCTCACCGTATAATCATAACTTCCCGATACGATGAACTCTGAATCACTGGATATAGCCACAGCAGATACCTAATTTGTGTGACCACTCATGGTCTTACAGGTACCTGTCTTGACGTCCCATAGTCTCACCGTATAATCATAACTTCCCGATACGATGAACTCTGAATCACTGGATATAGCCACAGATCATACACAACTAGTGTGACCACTCATGGTCTTACAGGTACCTGTCTTGACGTCCCATAGTCTCACCGTATAATCATAACTTCCCGATACGATGAACTCTGAATCACTGGATATAGCCACAGATCATACACAACTAGTGTGACCACTCATGGTCTTACAGGTACCTGTCTTGACGTCCCATAGTCTCACCGTATAATCATAACTTCCCGATACGATGAACTCTGAATCACTGGATATAGCCACAGCAGATACCTAATTTGTGTGACCACTCATGGTCTTACAGGTACCTGTCTTGACGTCCCATAGTCTCACCGTATAATCATAACTTCCCGATACGATGAACTCTGAATCACTGGATATAGCCACAGATCATACACAACTAGTGTGACCACTCATGGTCTTACAGGTACCTGTCTTGACGTCCCATAGTCTCACCGTATAATCATAACTTCCCGATACGATGAACTCTGAATCACTGGATATAGCCACAGCAGATACACAACTAGTGTGACCACTCATGGTCTTACAGCTACCTGTCTTGACGTCCCATAGTCTCACCGTATAATCTGCACTTCCCGATACGATGAACTCTGAATCACTGGATATAGCCACAGCAGATACCTAATTTGTGTGACCACTCATGGTCTTACAGGTACCTGTCTTGACGTCCCATAGTCTCACCGTCTAATCTGCACTTCCCGATACGATGAACTCTGAATCACTGGATATAGCCACAGCAGATACACAACTAGTGTGACCACTCATGGTCTTACAGGTACCTGTCTTGACGTCCCATAGTCTCACCGTATAATCATAACTTCCCGATACGATGAACTCTGAATCACTGGATATAGCCACAGATCATACACAACTAGTGTGACCACTCATGGTCTTACAGGTACCTGTCTTGACGTCCCATAGTCTCACCGTATAATCATAACTTCCCGATACGATGAACTCTGAATCACTGGATATAGCCACAGATCATACACAACTAGTGTGACCACTCATGGTCTTACAGGTACCTGTCTTGACGTCCCATAGTCTCACCGTATAATCTGCACTTCCCGATACGATGAACTCTGAATCACTGGATATAGCCACATATCATACATGACTAGTGTGACCACTCATGGTCTTACAGCTACCTGTCTTGACGTCCCATAGTCTCACCGTATAATCTGCACTTCCCGATACGATGAACTCTGAATCACTGGATATAGCCACAGATCATACACAACTAGTGTGACCACTCATGGTCTTACAGGTACCTGTCTTGACGTCCCATAGTCTCACCGTATAATCATAACTTTCCGATACGATGAACTCTGAATCACTGGATATAGCCACAGATCATACAGAACTAGTGTGACCACTCATGGTCTTACAGGTACCTGTCTTGACGTCCCATAGTCTCACCGTATAATCATAACTTTCCGATACGATGAACTCTGAATCACTGGATATAGCCACAGATCATACACAACTAGTGTGACCACTCATGGTCTTACAGGTACCTGTCTTGACGTCCCATAGTCTCACCGTATAATCATAACTTCCCGATACGATGAACTCTGAATCACTGGATATAGCCACAGCAGATACACAACTAGTGTGACCACTCATGGTCTTACAGGTACCTGTCTTGACGTCCCATAGTCTCACCGTATAATCATAACTTCCCGATACGATGAACTCTGAATCACTGGATATAGCCACATATCATACATGACTAGTGTGACCACTCATGGTCTTACAGGTACCTGTCTTGACGTCCCATAGTCTCACCGTATAATCATAACTTCCCGATACGATGAACTCTGAATCACTGGATATAGCCACATATCATACATGACTAGTGTGACCACTCATGGTCTTACAGGTACCTGTCTTGACGTCCCATAGTCTCACCGTCTTATCATAACTTCCCGATACGATGAACTCTGAATCACTGGATATAGCCACAGCATATACATAATGTGTGTGACCACTTATGGTCTTACAGGTACCTGTCTTGACGTCCCATAGTCTCACCGTATAATCATAACTTCCCGATACGATGAACTCTGAATCACTGGATATAGCCACAGATCATACACAACTAGTGTGACCACTCATGGTCTTACAGGTACCTGTCTTGACGTCCCATAGTCTCACCGTATAATCATAACTTCCCGATACGATGAACTCTGAATCACTGGATATAGCCACAGATCATACACAACTAGTGTGACCACTCATGGTCTTACAGGTACCTGTCTTGACGTCCCATAGTCTCACCGTATAATCATAACTTTCCGATACGATGAACTCTGAATCACTGGATATAGCCACAGATCATACAGAACTAGTGTGACCACTCATGGTCTTACAGGTACCTGTCTTGACGTCCCATAGTCTCACCGTATAATCATAACTTCCCGATACGATGAACTCTGAATCACTGGATATAGCCACGGCATATACTTAACTAGTGTGACCACTCATGGTCTTACAGGTACCTGTCTTGACGTCCCATAGTCTCACCGTATAATCATAACTTCCCGATACGATGAACTCTGAATCACTGGATATAGCCACAGCAGATACCTAATTTGTGTGACCACTCATGGTCTTACAGGTACCTGTCTTGACGTCCCATAGTCTCACCGTATAATCATAACTTCCCGATACGATGAACTCTGAATCACTGGATATAGCCACAGATCATACATGACTAGTGTGACCACTCATGGTCTTACAGGTACCTGTCTTGACGTCCCATAGTCTCACCGTATAATCATAACTTCCCGATACGATGAACTCTGAATCACTGGATATAGCCACAGATCATACACAACTAGTGTGACCACTCATGGTCTTACAGGTACCTGTCTTGACGTCCCATAGTCTCACCGTATAATCATAACTTCCCGATACGATGAACTCTGAATCACTGGATATAGCCACAGATCATACACAACTAGTGTGACCACTCATGGTCTTACAGGTACCTGTCTTGACGTCCCATAGTCTCACCGTATAATCATAACTTCCCGATACGATGAACTCTGAATCACTGGATATAGCCACAGCAGATACCTAATTTGTGTGACCACTCATGGTCTTACAGGTACCTGTCTTGACGTCCCATAGTCTCACCGTATAATCATAACTTCCCGATACGATGAACTCTGAATCACTGGATATGGCCACAGATCATACAGAACTAGTGTGACCACTCATGGTCTTACAGGTACCTGTCTTGACGTCCCATAGTCTCACCGTATAATCATAACTTCCCGATACGATGAACTCTGAATCACTGGATATAGCCACAGATCATACACAACTAGTTTGACCACTCATGGTCTTACAGGTACCTGTCTTGACGTCCCATAGTCTCACCGTATAATCATAACTTCCCGATACGATGAACTCTGAATCACTGGATATAGCCACAGCAGATACCTAATTTGTGTGACCACTCATGGTCTTACAGCTACCTGTCTTGACGTCCCATAGTCTCACCGTATAATCATAACTTCCCGATACGATGAACTCTGAATCACTGGATATAGCCACAGATCATACACAACTAGTGTGACCACTCATGGTCTTACAGGTACCTGTCTTGACGTCCCATAGTCTCACCGTATAATCATAACTTCCCGATACGATGAACTCTAAATCACTGGATATAGCCACAGCATATACAACACTAGTGTGACCACTCATGGTCTTACAGGTACCTGTCTTGACGTCCCATAGTCTCACCGTATAATCATAACTTTCCGATACGATGAACTTTGAATCACTGGATATAGCCACGGCATATACTTAACTAGTGTGACCACTCATGGTCTTACAGGTACCTGTCTTGACGTCCCATAGTCTCACCGTATAATCATAACTTCCCGATACGATGAACTCTGAATCACTGGATATAGCCACAGATCATACACAACTAGTGTGACCACTCATGGTCTTACAGGTACCTGTCTTGACGTCCCATAGTCTCACCGTATAATCATAACTTCCCGATACGATGAACTCTGAATCACTGGATATAGCCACAGATCATACACAACTAGTGTGACCACTCATGGTCTTACAGGTACCTGTCTTGACGTCCCATAGTCTCACCGTATAATCATAACTTTCCGATACGATGAACTCTGAATCACTGGATATAGCCACAGATCATACAGAACTAGTGTGACCACTCATGGTCTTACAGGTACCTGTCTTGACGTCCCATAGTCTCACCGTATAATCATAACTTTCCGATACGATGAACTCTGAATCACTGGATATAGCCACAGATCATACACAACTAGTGTGACCACTCATGGTCTTACAGGTACCTGTCTTGACGTCCCATAGTCTCACCGTATAATCATAACTTCCCGATACGATGAACTCTGAATCACTGGATATAGCCACAGCAGATACACAACTAGTGTGACCACTCATGGTCTTACAGGTACCTGTCTTGACGTCCCATAGTCTCACCGTATAATCATAACTTCCCGATACGATGAACTCTGAATCACTGGATATAGCCACATATCATACATGACTAGTGTGACCACTCATGGTCTTACAGGTACCTGTCTTGACGTCCCATAGTCTCACCGTATAATCATAACTTTCCGATACGATGAACTCTGAATCACTGGATATAGCCACAGCATATACAACACTAGTGTGACCACTCATGGTCTTACAGGTACCTGTCTTGACGTCCCATAGTCTCACCGTATAATCATAACTTCCCGATACGATGAACTCTGAATCACTGGATATAGCCACAGCAGATACACAACTAGTGTGACCACTCATGGTCTTACAGGTACCTGTCTTGACGTCCCATAGTCTCACCGTATAATCATAACTTTCCGATACGATGAACTCTGAATCACTGGATATAGCCACATATCATACATGACTAGTGTGACCACTCATGGTCTTACAGGTACCTGTCTTGACGTCCCATAGTCTCACCGTATAATCATAACTTCCCGATACGATGAACTCTGAATCACTGGATATAGCCACAGCATATACAACACTAGTGTGACCACTCATGGTCTTACAGGTACCTGTCTTGACGTCCCATAGTCTCACCGTATAATCATAACTTTCCGATACGATGAACTCTGAATCACTGGATATAGCCACAGATCATACAGAACTAGTGTGACCACTCATGGTCTTACAGGTACCTGTCTTGACGTCCCATAGTCTCACCGTATAATCATAACTTCCCGATACGATGAACTCTGAATCACTGGATATAGCCACAGCAGATACCTAATTTGTGTGACCACTCATGGTCTTACAGGTACCTGTCTTGACGTCCCATAGTCTCACCGTATAATCATAACTTCCCGATACGATGAACTCTGAATCACTGGATATGGCCACAGATCATACAGAACTAGTGTGACCACTCATGGTCTTACAGGTACCTGTCTTGACGTCCCATAGTCTCACCGTATAATCATAACTTCCCGATACGATGAACTCTGAATCACTGGATATAGCCACAGATCATACACAACTAGTGTGACCACTCATGGTCTTACAGGTACCTGTCTTGACGTCCCATAGTCTCACCGTATAATCATAACTTCCCGATACGATGAACTCTGAATCACTGGATATAGCCACAGCAGATACCTAATTTGTGTGACCACTCATGGTCTTACAGGTACCTGTCTTGACGTCCCATAGTCTCACCGTATAATCATAACTTCCCGATACGATGAACTCTGAATCACTGGATATAGCCACAGATCATACACAACTAGTGTGACCACTCATGGTCTTACAGGTACCTGTCTTGACGTCCCATAGTCTCACCGTATAATCATAACTTCCCGATACGATGAACTCTGAATCACTGGATATAGCCACAGATCATACACAACTAGTGTGACCACTCATGGTCTTACAGGTACCTGTCTTGACGTCCCATAGTCTCACCGTATAATCATAACTTCCCGATACGATGAACTCTGAATCACTGGATATAGCCACAGCAGATACCTAATTTGTGTGACCACTCATGGTCTTACAGGTACCTGTCTTGACGTCCCATAGTCTCACCGTATAATCATAACTTCCCGATACGATGAACTCTGAATCACTGGATATAGCCACAGATCATACACAACTAGTGTGACCACTCATGGTCTTACAGGTACCTGTCTTGACGTCCCATAGTCTCACCGTATAATCATAACTTCCCGATACGATGAACTCTGAATCACTGGATATAGCCACAGCAGATACACAACTAGTGTGACCACTCATGGTCTTACAGCTACCTGTCTTGACGTCCCATAGTCTCACCGTATAATCTGCACTTCCCGATACGATGAACTCTGAATCACTGGATATAGCCACAGCAGATACCTAATTTGTGTGACCACTCATGGTCTTACAGGTACCTGTCTTGACGTCCCATAGTCTCACCGTCTAATCTGCACTTCCCGATACGATGAACTCTGAATCACTGGATATAGCCACAGCAGATACACAACTAGTGTGACCACTCATGGTCTTACAGGTACCTGTCTTGACGTCCCATAGTCTCACCGTATAATCATAACTTCCCGATACGATGAACTCTGAATCACTGGATATAGCCACAGATCATACACAACTAGTGTGACCACTCATGGTCTTACAGGTACCTGTCTTGACGTCCCATAGTCTCACCGTATAATCATAACTTCCCGATACGATGAACTCTGAATCACTGGATATAGCCACAGATCATACACAACTAGTGTGACCACTCATGGTCTTACAGGTACCTGTCTTGACGTCCCATAGTCTCACCGTATAATCTGCACTTCCCGATACGATGAACTCTGAATCACTGGATATAGCCACATATCATACATGACTAGTGTGACCACTCATGGTCTTACAGGTACCTGTCTTGACGTCCCATAGTCTCACCGTATAATCTGCACTTCCCGATACGATGAACTCTGAATCACTGGATATAGCCACAGATCATACACAACTAGTGTGACCACTCATGGTCTTACAGGTACCTGTCTTGACGTCCCATAGTCTCACCGTATAATCATAACTTTCCGATACGATGAACTCTGAATCACTGGATATAGCCACAGATCATACAGAACTAGTGTGACCACTCATGGTCTTACAGGTACCTGTCTTGACGTCCCATAGTCTCACCGTATAATCATAACTTCCCGATACGATGAACTCTGAATCACTGGATATAGCCACAGCAGATACACAACTAGTGTGACCACTCATGGTCTTACAGGTACCTGTCTTGACGTCCCATAGTCTCACCGTATAATCATAACTTCCCGATACGATGAACTCTGAATCACTGGATATAGCCACAGCAGATACACAACTAGTGTGACCACTCATGGTCTTACAGGTACCTGTCTTGACGTCCCATAGTCTCACCGTATAATCTGCACTTCCCGATACGATGAACTCTGAATCACTGGATATAGCCACATATCATACATGACTAGTGTGACCACTCATGGTCTTACAGGTACCTGTCTTGACGTCCCATAGTCTCACCGTATAATCTGCACTTCCCGATACGATGAACTCTGAATCACTGGATATAGCCACATATCATACATGACTAGTGTGACCACTCATGGTCTTACAGGTACCTGTCTTGACGTCCCATAGTCTCACCGTATAATCTGCACTTCCCGATACGATGAACTCTGAATCACTGGATATAGCCACAGCAGATACCTAATTTGTGTGACCACTCATGGTCTTACAGGTACCTGTCTTGACGTCCCATAGTCTCACCGTATAATCATAACTTTCCGATACGATGAACTCTGAATCACTGGATATAGCCACAGATCATACACAACTAGTGTGACCACTCATGGTCTTACAGGTACCTGTCTTGACGTCCCATAGTCTCACCGTATAATCATAACTTCCCGATACGATGAACTCTGAATCACTGGATATAGCCACAGCAGATACACAACTAGTGTGACCACTCATGGTCTTACAGGTACCTGTCTTGACGTCCCATAGTCTCACCGTATAATCATAACTTCCCGATACGATGAACTCTGAATCACTGGATATAGCCACAGCAGATACACAACTAGTGTGACCACTCATGGTCTTACAGGTACCTGTCTTGACGTCCCATAGTCTCACCGTATAATCTGCACTTCCCGATACGATGAACTCTGAATCACTGGATATAGCCACATATCATACATGACTAGTGTGACCACTCATGGTCTTACAGGTACCTGTCTTGACGTCCCATAGTCTCACCGTATAATCTGCACTTCCCGATACGATGAACTCTGAATCACTGATATAGCCACAGATCATACACAACTAGTGTGACCACTCATGGTCTTACAGGTACCTGTCTTGACGTCCCATAGTCTCACCGTATAATCATAACTTTCCGATACGATGAACTCTGAATCACTGGATATAGCCACAGATCATACAGAACTAGTGTGACCACTCATGGTCTTACAGGTACCTGTCTTGACGTCCCATAGTCTCACCGTATAATCATAACTTCCCGATACGATGAACTCTGAATCACTGGATATAGCCACATATCATACATGACTAGTGTGACCACTCATGGTCTTACAGGTACCTGTCTTGACGTCCCATAGTCTCACCGTATAATCATAACTTTCCGATACGATGAACTCTGAATCACTGGATATAGCCACATATCATACATGACTAGTGTGACCACTCATGGTCTTACAGGTACCTGTCTTGACGTCCCATAGTCTCACCGTATAATCATAACTTCCCGATACGATGAACTCTGAATCACTGGATATAGCCACAGCAGATACACAACTAGTGTGACCACTCATGGTCTTACAGGTACCTGTCTTGACGTCCCATAGTCTCACCGTATAATCATAACTTCCCGATACGATGAACTCTGAATCACTGGATATAGCCACAGCAGATACACAACTAGTGTGACCACTCATGGTCTTACAGCTACCTGTCTTGACGTCCCATAGTCTCACCGTATAATCATAACTTCCCGATACGATGAACTCTGAATCACTGGATATAGCCACAGATCATACACAACTAGTGTGACCACTCATGGTCTTACAGGTACCTGTCTTGACGTCCCATAGTCTCACCGTATAATCATAACTTCCCGATACGATGAACTCTAAATCACTGGATATAGCCACAGCATATACAACACTAGTGTGACCACTCATGGTCTTACAGGTACCTGTCTTGACGTCCCATAGTCTCACCGTATAATCATAACTTTCCGATACGATGAACTTTGAATCACTGGATATAGCCACGGCATATACTTAACTAGTGTGACCACTCATGGTCTTACAGGTACCTGTCTTGACGTCCCATAGTCTCACCGTATAATCATAACTTCCCGATACGATGAACTCTGAATCACTGGATATAGCCACAGCAGATACACAACTAGTGTGACCACTCATGGTCTTACAGGTACCTGTCTTGACGTCCCATAGTCTCACCGTATAATCATAACTTCCCGATACGATGAACTCTGAATCACTGGATATAGCCACAGCAGATACACAACTAGTGTGACCACTCATGGTCTTACAGGTACCTGTCTTGACGTCCCATAGTCTCACCGTATAATCATAACTTCCCGATACGATGAACTCTGAATCACTGGATATAGCCACATATCATACATGACTAGTGTGACCACTCATGGTCTTACAGCTACCTGTCTGACGTCCCATAGTCTCACCGTATAATCATAACTTTCCGATACGATGAACTCTGAATCACTGGATATAGCCACATATCATACATGACTAGTGTGACCACTCATGGTCTTACAGGTACCTGTCTTGACGTCCCATAGTCTCACCGTCTTATCTGCACTTCCCGATACGATGAACTCTGAATCACTGGATATAGCCACGGCATATACATTACTAGTGTGACCACTCATGGTCTTACAGGTACCTGTCTTGACGTCCCATAGTCTCACCGTATAATCATAACTTCCCGATACGATGAACTCTGAATCACTGGATATAGCCACAGATGATACTCAACTAGTGTGACCACTCATGGTCTTACAGGTACCTGTCTTGACGTCCCATAGTCTCACCGTATAATCTGCACTTCCCGATACGATGAACTCTGAATCACTGGATATAGCCACAGATGATACTCAACTAGTGTGACCACTCATGGTCTTACAGGTACCTGTCTTGACGTCCCATAGTCTCACCGTCTTATCTGCACTTCCCGATACGATGAACTCTGAATCACTGGATATAGCCACGGCATATACATTACTAGTGTGACCACTCATGGTCTTACAGGTACCTGTCTTGAAGTCCCATAGTCTCACCGTATAATCATAACTTTCCGATACGATGAACTCTGAATCACTGGATATAGCCACATATCATACATGACTAGTGTGACCACTCATGGTCTTACAGGTACCTGTCTTGACGTCCCATAGTCTCACCGTATAATCATAACTTTCCGATACGATGAACTCTGAATCACTGGATATAGCCACAGATGATACTCAACTAGTGTGACCACTCATGGTCTTACAGGTACCTGTCTTGACGTCCCATAGTCCTCACCGTATAATCTGCACTTCCCGATACGATGAACTCTGAATCACTGGATATAGCCACAGATGATACTCAACTAGTGTGACCACTCATGGTCTTACAGGTACCTGTCTTGACGTCCCATAGTCTCACCGTCTTATCTGCACTTCCCGATACGATGAACTCTGAATCACTGGATATAGCCACGGCATATACATTACTAGTGTGACCACTCATGGTCTTACAGGTACCTGTCTTGACGTCCCATAGTCCTCACCGTATAATCATAACTTCCCGATACGATGAACTCTGAATCACTGGATATAGCCACAGATCATACATGACTAGTGTGACCACTCATGGTCTTACAGCTACCTGTCTTGACGTCCCATAGTCTCACCGTATAATCATAACTTTCCGATACGATGAACTCTGAATCACTGGATATAGCCACATATCATACATGACTAGTGTGACCACTCATGGTCTTACAGGTACCTGTCTTGACGTCCCATAGTCTCACCGTATAATCATAACTTTCCGATACGATGAACTCTGAATCACTGGATATAGCCACAGATGATACTCAACTAGTGTGACCACTCATGGTCTTACAGGTACCTGTCTTGACGTCCCATAGTCTCACCGTCTTATCTGCACTTCCCGATACGATGAACTCTGAATCACTGGATATAGCCACAGATTATACATTACTAGTGTGACCACTCATGGTCTTACAGGTACCTGTCTTGACGTCCCCATAGTCTCACCGTCTTATCTGCACTTCCCGATACGATGAACTCTGAATCACTGGATATAGCCACAGATTATACATTACTAGTGTGACCACTCATGGTCTTACAGGTACCTGTCTTGACGTCCCATAGTCTCACCGTATAATCATAACTTCCCGATACGATGAACTCTGAATCACTGGATATAGCCACAGATCATACACAACTAGTGTGACCACTCATGGTCTTACAGGTACCTGTCTTGACGTCCCATAGTCTCACCGTATAATCATAACTTCCCGATACGATGAACTCTGAATCACTGGATATAGCCACATATCATACATGACTAGTGTGACCACTCATGGTCTTACAGGTACCTGTCTTGACGTCCCATAGTCTCACCGTATAATCTGCACTTCCCGATACGATGAACTCTGAATCACTGGATATAGCCACATATCATACATGACTAGTGTGACCACTCATGGTCTTACAGGTACCTGTCTTGACGTCCCATAGTCTCACCGTATAATCATAACTTTCCGATACGATGAACTCTGAATCACTGGATATAGCCACAGATGATACTCAACTAGTGTGACCACTCATGGTCTTACAGGTACCTGTCTTGACGTCCCATAGTCTCACCGTATAATCTGCACTTCCCGATACGATGAACTCTGAATCACTGGATATAGCCACAGATGATACTCAACTAGTGTGACCACTCATGGTCTTACAGGTACCTGTCTTGACGTCCCATAGTCTCACCGTATAATCATAACTTCCCGATACGATGAACTCTGAATCACTGGATATTGCCACAGCAGATACCTAATTTGTGTGACCACTCATGGTCTTACAGGTACCTGTCTTGACGTCCCATAGTCTCACCGTATAATCTGCACTTCCCGATACGATGAACTCTGAATCACTGGATATAGCCACATATCATACATGACTAGTGTGACCACTCATGGTCTTACAGGTACCTGTCTTGACGTCCCATAGTCTCACCGTATATCTGCACTTCCCGATACGATGAACTCTGAATCACTGGATATAGCCACAGATGATACTCAACTAGTGTGACCACTCATGGTCTTACAGGTACCTGTCTTGACGTCCCATAGTCTCACCGTCTTATCTGCACTTCCCGATACGATGAACTCTGAATCACTGGATATAGCCACGGCATATACATTACTAGTGTGACCACTCATGGTCTTACAGGTACCTGTCTTGACGTCCCATAGTCTCACCGTATAATCATAACTTCCCGATACGATGAACTCTGAATCACTGGATATAGCCACAGCAATATACAGAATCTGTGTGACCACTCATGGTCTTACAGGTACCTGTCTTGACGTCCCATAGTCTCACCGTCTAATCTGCACTTCCCGATACGATGAACTCTGAATCACTGGATATAGCCACAGATGATACTCAACTAGTGTGACCACTCATGGTCTTACAGGTACCTGTCTTGACGTCCCATAGTCTCACCGTATAATCATAACTTCCCGATACGATGAACTCTGAATCACTGGATATTGCCACAGCAGATACCTAATTTGTGTGGACCACTCATGGTCTTACAGGTACCTGTCTTGACGTCCCATAGTCTCACCGTATAATCTGCACTTCCCGATACGATGAACTCTGAATCACTGGATATAGCCACATATCATACATGACTAGTGTGACCACTCATGGTCTTACAGGTACCTGTCTTGACGTCCCATAGTCTCACCGTATAATCTGCACTTCCCGATACGATGAACTCTGAATCACTGGATATAGCCACAGCATATACAACACTAGTGTGACCACTCATGGTCTTACAGGTACCTGTCTTGACGTCCCATAGTCTCACCGTATAATCATAACTTCCCGATACGATGAACTCTGAATCACTGGATATAGCCACATATCATACAGAACTAGTGTGACCACTCATGGTCTTACAGGTACCTGTCTTGACGTCCCATAGTCTCACCGTATAATCATAACTTCCCGATACGATGAACTCTGAATCACTGGATATAGCCACAGATCATACACAACTAGTGTGACCACTCATGGTCTTACAGGTACCTGTCTTGACGTCCCATAGTCTCACCGTCTAATCTCCACTTCCCGATACGATGAACTCTGAATCACTGGATATAGCCACAGATCATACATAACCTGTGTGACCACTCATGGTCTTACAGGTACCTGTCTTGACGTCCCATAGTCTCACCGTCTCATCATCACTTCCAGATACGATGAACTCTGAATCACTGGATATAGCCACAGCAGATACCTAATTTGTGTGACCACTCATGGTCTTACAGGTACCTGTCTTGACGTCCCATAGTCTCACCGTATAATCATAACTTCCCGATACGATGAACTCTGAATCACTGGATATAGCCACAGATTATACATTACTAGTGTGACCACTCATGGTCTTACAGGTACCTGTCTTGACGTCCCCATAGTCTCACCGTCTTATATGCACTTCCCGATACGATGAACTCTGAATCACTGGATATAGCCACAGCAGATACACAACTAGTGTGACCACTCATGGTCTTACAGGTACCTGTCTTGAAGTCCATAGTCTCACCGTATAATCATAACTTTCCGATACGATGAACTCTGAATCACTGGATATAGCCACATATCATACATGACTAGTGTGACCACTCATGGTCTTACAGGTACCTGTCTTGACGTCCCATAGTCTCACCGTATAATCATAACTTTCCGATACGATGAACTCTGAATCACTGGATATAGCCACAGATGATACTCAACTAGTGTGACCACTCATGGTCTTACAGGTACCTGTCTTGACGTCCCATAGTCTCACCGTATAATCTGCACTTCCCGATACGATGAACTCTGAATCACTGGATATAGCCACAGATGATACTCAACTAGTGTGACCACTCATGGTCTTACAGGTACCTGTCTTGACGTCCCATAGTCTCACCGTCTTATCTGCACTTCCCGATACGATGAACTCTGAATCACTGGATATAGCCACGGCATATACATTACTAGTGTGACCACTCATGGTCTTACAGGTACCTGTCTTGACGTCCCATAGTCTCACCGTATAATCATAACTTCCCGATACGATGAACTCTGAATCACTGGATATAGCCACAGATGATACTCAACTAGTGTGACCACTCATGGTCTTACAGCTACCTGTCTTGACGTCCCATAGTCTCACCGTATAATCATAACTTTCCGATACGATGAACTCTGAATCACTGGATATAGCCACATATCATACATGACTAGTGTGACCACTCATGGTCTTACAGGTACCTGTCTTGACGTCCCATAGTCTCACCGTCTTATCTGCACTTCCCGATACGATGAACTCTGAATCACTGGATATAGCCACGGCATATACATTACTAGTGTGACCACTCATGGTCTTACAGGTACCTGTCTTGACGTCCCATAGTCTCACCGTATAATCATAACTTCCCGATACGATGAACTCTGAATCACTGGATATAGCCACAGATCATACATGACTAGTGTGACCACTCATGGTCTTACAGCTACCTGTCTTGACGTCCCATAGTCTCACCGTATAATCATAACTTTCCGATACGATGAACTCTGAATCACTGGATATAGCCACAGATGATACTCAACTAGTGTGACCACTCATGGTCTTACAGGTACCTGTCTTGACGTCCCATAGTCTCACCGTCTTATCTGCACTTCCCGATACGATGAACTCTGAATCACTGGATATAGCCACAGATTATACATTACTAGTGTGACCACTCATGGTCTTACAGGTACCTGTCTTGACGTCCCATAGTCTCACCGTCTTATCTGCACTTCCCGATACGATGAACTCTGAATCACTGGATATAGCCACAGATTATACATTACTAGTGTGACCACTCATGGTCTTACAGGTACCTGTCTTGACGTCCCCATAGTCTCACCGTATAATCATAACTTCCCGATACGATGAACTCTGAATCACTGGATATAGCCACAGATCATACACAACTAGTGTGACCACTCATGGTCTTACAGGTACCTGTCTTGACGTCCCATAGTCTCACCGTATAATCTCCACTTCCCGATACGATGAACTCTGAATCACTGGATATAGCCACAGCAGATACCTATTTTGTGTGACCACTCATGGCCTTACAGGTACCTGTCTTGACGTCCCATAGTCTCACCGTATAATCATAACTTCCCGATACGATGAACTCTGAATCACTGGATATAGCCACAGCAGATACACAACTAGTGTGACCACTCATGGTCTTACAGGTACCTGTCTTGACGTCCCATAGTCTCACCGTATAATCATAACTTCCCGATACGATGAACTCTGAATCACTGGATATAGCCACAGATCATACACAACTAGTGTGACCACTCATGGTCTTACAGGTACCTGTCTTGACGTCCCATAGTCTCACCGTATAATCATAACTTCCCGATACGATGAACTCTGAATCACTGGATATAGCCCACAGCAGATACCTAATTTGTGTGACCACTCATGGTCTTACAGGTACCTGTCTTGACGTCCCATAGTCTCACCGTCTAATCTGCACTTCCCGATACGATGAACTCTGAATCACTGGATATAGCCACAGCATATACAACACTAGTGTGACCACTCATGGTCTTACAGGTACCTGTCTTGACGTCCCATAGTCTCACCGTATAATCATAACTTTCCGATACGATGAACTCTGAATCACTGGATATAGCCACAGCATATACAACACTAGTGTGACCACTCATGGTCTTACAGGTACCTGTCTTGACGTCCCATAGTCTCACCGTATAATCATAACTTCCCGATACGATGAACTCTGAATCACTGGATATAGCCACAGCAGATACACAACTAGTGTGACCACTCATGGTCTTACAGGTACCTGTCTTGACGTCCCATAGTCTCACCGTATAATCATAACTTCCCGATACGATGAACTCTGAATCACTGGATATAGCCACGGCATATACATTACTAGTGTGACCACTCATGGTCTTACAGGTACCTGTCTTGACGTCCCATAGTCTCACCGTATAATCATAACTTCCCGATACGATGAACTCTGAATCACTGGATATAGCCACAGATCATACATGACTAGTGTGACCACTCATGGTCTTACAGCTACCTGTCTTGACGTCCCATAGTCTCACCGTATAATCATAACTTTCCGATACGATGAACTCTGAATCACTGGATATAGCCACATATCATACATGACTAGTGTGACCACTCATGGTCTTACAGGTACCTGTCTTGACGTCCCATAGTCTCACCGTATAATCATAACTTCCCGATACGATGAACTCTGAATCACTGGATATAGCCACAGCAGATACACAACTAGTGTGACCACTCATGGTCTTACAGGTACCTGTCTTGACGTCCCATAGTCTCACAAATATAGTTCTCGCGTCTAATAGATAAGACTTGTCATAAAAACATAGCCAAATAAACCGCTTAGACAAAA
>CAMPDV010006526.1:0-17517 GCA_946699065.1 Loxodes magnus
TATGCTTATAGAAGTAATAAGTATTTAGAAAAGTGAAGAAGTAAAGTAAGAAAAGAAGATAGAGTTTCGTTTTAAGGAGTATGCTTTGAGAAGTAATAAGTATTTAGAAAAGTGATGAAATAAAGTAAGAAAAGAAGATAGAATTTCAGTTTTAAGGAGTATGCTTATAGAAGTAATAAGTATTTAGAAAAGAGAAGAAGTAAAGTAAGAAAAGAAGATAGAGTTTCAGTTTTAAGGAGTATGCTTTTAGAAGTAATAAGTATTTAGAAAAGAGAAGAAGTAAAGTAAGAAAAGAAGATAGAGTTTCGTTTTAAGGAGTATGCTTATAGAAGTAATAAGTATTTAGAAAAGTGAAGAAGTAAAGTAAGAAAAAAAGATAGAGTTTCAGTTTTAAGGAGTATGCTTATAGAAGTAATAAGTATTTAGAAAAGAGAAGAAGTAAAGTAAGAAAAGAAGATAGAATTTCAGTTTTAAGGAGTATGCTTTGAGAAGTAATAAGTATTTAGAAAAGTGAAGAAGTAAAGTAAGAAAAGAAGATAGAGTTTCGTTTTAAGGAGTATGCTTATAGAAGTAATAAGTATTTAGAAAAGTGATGAAATAAAGTAAGAAAAGAAGATAGAGTTTAAGTTTTAAGGAGTATGCTTATAGAAGTAATAAGTATTTAGAAAAGTCAAGAAATAAAGTAAGAAACGAAGATAGAATTTCTGTTTTAAGGAGTATGCTTATAGAAGTAATAAGTATTTAGAAAAGTGAAGAAGTAAAGTAAGAAAAGAAGATAGAGTTTCAGTTTTAAGGAGTATGCTTATAGAAGTAATAAGTATTTAGAAAAGTCAAGAAATAAAGTAAGAAACGAAGATAGAATTTCAGTTTTAAGGAGTATGCTTATAGAAGTAATAAGTATTTAGAAAAGTCAAGAAGTAAAGTAAGAAAAGAAGATAGAGTTTCAGTTTTAAGGAGTATGCTTATAGAAGTAATAAGTATTTAGAAAAGAGAAGAAGTAAAGTAAGAAAAGAAGATAGAGTTTAAGTTTTAAGGAGTATGCTTATAGAAGTAATAAGTATTTATAAAAGTGAAGAAGTAAAGTAAGAAAAGAAGATAGAGTTTCGTTTTAAGGAGTATGTTTTGAGAAGTAATAAGTATTTAGAAAAGTGAAGAAGTAAAGTAAGAAAAGAAGATTCAGTTTCAGTTTTAAGGAGTATGCTTATGGAAGTAATAAGTATTTAGAAAAGTGATGAAGTAAAGTAAGAAAAAAAGATAGAGTTTCGTTTTAAGGAGTATGCTTATGGAAGTAATAAGTATTTATAAAAGTGATGAAGTAAAGTAAGAAAAGAGATAGAGTTTCAGTTTTAAGGAGTATGTTTTGAGAAGTAATAAGTATTTAGAAAAGTCAAGAAATAAAGTAAGAAACGAAGATAGAATTTCTGTTTTAAGGAGTATGCTTTGAGAAGTAATAAGTATTTAGAAAAGTGAAGAAGTAAAGTAAGAAAAGAAGATAGAGTTTCAGTTTTAAGGAGTATGCTTTGAGAAGTAATAAGTATTTAGAAAAGTGATGAAGTAAAGTAAGAAAAGAAGATAGAGTTTCGTTTTAAGGAGTATGCTTATGGAAGTAATAAGTATTTAGAAAAGTGATGAAGTAAAGTAAGAAAAGAAGATAGAGTTTCAGTTTTAAGGAGTATGCTTATAGAAGTAATAAGTATTTAGAAAAGTGAAGAAGTAAAGTAAGAAAAGAAGATAGAGTTTCAGTTTTAAGGAGTATGCTTATAGAAGTAATAAGTATTTATAAAAGTGAAGAAGTAAAGTAAGAAAAGAAGATAGAGTTTCAGTTTTAAGGAGTATGCTTATAGAAGTAATAAGTATTTAGAAAAGTGATGAAGTAAAGTAAGAAAAGAAGATAGAGTTTCAGTTTTGGGGAGTATGCTTTGAGAAGTAATAAGTATTTAGAAAAGTCAAGAAGTAAAGTAAGAAAAGAAGATAGAGTTTCAGTTTTAAGGAGTATGCTTTGAGAAGTAATAAGTATTTAGAAAAGTCAAGAAATAAAGTAAGAAAAGAAGATAGAGTTTCAGTTTTAAGGAGTATGCTTATGGAAGTAATAAGTATTTAGAAAAGAGAAGAAATAAAGTAAGAAACGAAGATAGAATTTCAGTTTTAAGGAGTATGCTTATAGAAGTAATAAGTATTTAGAAAAGTGAAGAAATAAAGTAAGAAAAGAAGATAGAGTTTCAGTTTTAAGGAGTATGCTTTGAGAAGTAATAAGTATTTAGAAAAGTCAAGAAATAAAGTAAGAAAAGAAGATAGAGTTTCAGTTTTAAGGAGTATGCTTATAGAAGTAATAAGTATTTAGAAAAGAGAAGAAGTAAAGTAAGAAAAGAAGATAGAGTTTCAGTTTTAAGGAGTATGTTTTAGAAGTAATAAGTATTTAGAAAAGAGAAGAAGTAAAGTAAGAAAAAAAGATAGAGTTTCGTTTTAAGGAGTATGCTTTGAGAAGTAATAAGTATTTAGAAAAGTGATGAAGTAAAGTAAGAAAAGAAGATAGAGTTTCAGTTTTAAGGAGTATGCTTATAGAAGTAATAAGTATTTATAAAAGTGAAGAAGTAAAGTAAGAAAAGAAGATAGAGATTCAGTTTTAAGGAGTATGCTTTGAGAAGTAATAAGTATTTAGAAAAGTCAAGAAATAAAGTAAGAAAAGAAGATAGAGTTTCAGTTTTAAGGAGTATGCTTATAGAAGTAATAAGTATTTAGAAAAGTGATGAAGTAAAGTAAGAAAAGAAGATAGAGTTTCAGTTTTAAGGAGTATGTTTTGAGAAGTAATAAGTATTTAGAAAAGTCAAGAAGTAAAGTAAGAAAAGAAGATAGAGTTTCAGTTTTAAGGAGTATGCTTTGAGAAGTAATAAGTATTTAGAAAAGTCAAGAAATAAAGTAAGAAAAGAAGATAGAGTTTCAGTTTTAAGGAGTATGCTTATGGAAGTAATAAGTATTTATAAAAGTGATGAAGTAAAGTAAGAAAAGAAGATAGAGTTTAAGTTTTGGGGAGTATGCTTTGAGAAGTAATAAGTATTTATAAAAGTGAAGAAGTAAAGTAAGAAAAGAAGATAGAGTTTCAGTTTTAAGGAGTATGCTTATAGAAGTAATAAGTATTTAGAAAAGTCAAGAAATAAAGTAAGAAAAGAAGATAGAGTTTCAGTTTTAAGGAGTATGTTTTGAGAAGTAATAAGTATTTAGAAAAGTGATGAAGTAAAGTAAGAAAAGAAGATAGAGTTTAAGTTTTAAGGAGTATGCTTATAGAAGTAATAAGTATTTAGAAAAGTCAAGAAATAAAGTAAGAAACGAAGATAGAATTTCTGTTTTAAGGAGTATGCTTATAGAAGTAATAAGTATTTAGAAAAGTGAAGAAGTAAAGTAAGAAAAGAAGATAGAGTTTCAGTTTTAAGGAGTATGCTTATAGAAGTAATAAGTATTTAGAAAAGTCAAGAAATAAAGTAAGAAACGAAGATAGAATTTCAGTTTTAAGGAGTATGCTTTGAGAAGTAATAAGTATTTAGAAAAGTGATGAAGTAAAGTAAGAAAAGAAGATAGAGTTTCGTTTTAAGGAGTATGCTTATAGAAGTAATAAGTATTTAGAAAAGAGAAGAAGTAAAGTAAGAAAAGAAGATAGAGTTTCAGTTTTAAGGAGTATGTTTTAGAAGTAATAAGTATTTAGAAAAGAGAAGAAGTAAAGTAAGAAAAGAAGATAGAGTTTCGTTTTAAGGAGTATGCTTATAGAAGTAATAAGTATTTAGAAAAGTCAAGAAGTAAAGTAAGAAAAAAAGATAGAATTTCAGTTTTAAGGAGTATGCTTATAGAAGTAATAAGTATTTAGAAAAGAGAAGAAGTAAAGTAAGAAAAGAAGATAGAATTTCAGTTTTAAGGAGTATGCTTTGAGAAGTAATAAGTATTTAGAAAAGTGATGAAGTAAAGTAAGAAAAGAAGATAGAGTTTCGTTTTTAAGGAGTATGCTTATAGAAGTAATAAGTATTTAGAAAAGTGAAGAAGTAAAGTAAGAAAAGAAGATAGAGTTTCAGTTTTAAGGAGTATGTTTTGAGAAGTAATATGTATTTATAAAAGTGAAGAAGTAAAGTAAGAAAAGAAGATAGAGTTTCGTTTTAAGGAGTATGCTTATAGAAGTAATAAGTATTTAGAAAAGAGAAGAAGTAAAGTAAGAAAAGAAGATAGAGTTTAAGTTTTGGGGAGTATGCTTTGAGAAGTAATAAGTATTTATAAAAGTCAAGAAGTAAAGTAAGAAAAGAAGATAGAGTTTCGTTTTAAGGAGTATGTTTTGAGAAGTAATAAGTATTTAGAAAAGTGAAGAAGTAAAGTAAGAAAAGAAGATAGAGTTTAAGTTTTAAGGAGTATGCTTATAGAAGTAATAAGTATTTAGAAAAGTGAAGAAGTAAAGTAAGAAAAGAAGATAGAGTTTAAGTTTTAAGGAGTATGCTTATAGAAGTAATAAGTATTTAGAAAAGTCAAGAAATAAAGTAAGAAACGAAGATAGAATTTCAGTTTTAAGGAGTATGCTTATAGAAGTAATAAGTATTTAGAAAAGTGAAGAAGTAAAGTAAGAAAAGAAGATAGAGTTTCAGTTTTAAGGAGTATGCTTATAGAAGTAATAAGTATTTAGAAAAGTCAAGAAATAAAGTAAGAAAAGAAGATAGAGTTTCAGTTTTAAGGAGTATGTTTTGAGAAGTAATAAGTATTTAGAAAAGTGATGAAGTAAAGTAAGAAAAGAAGATAGAGTTTAAGTTTTAAGGAGTATGCTTATAGAAGTAATAAGTATTTAGAAAAGTCAAGAAATAAAGTAAGAAACGAAGATAGAATTTCTGTTTTAAGGAGTATGCTTATAGAAGTAATAAGTATTTAGAAAAGTGAAGAAGTAAAGTAAGAAAAGAAGATAGAGTTTCAGTTTTAAGGAGTATGCTTATAGAAGTAATAAGTATTTAGAAAAGTCAAGAAATAAAGTAAGAAACGAAGATAGAATTTCAGTTTTAAGGAGTATGCTTTGAGAAGTAATAAGTATTTAGAAAAGTGATGAAGTAAAGTAAGAAAAGAAGATAGAGTTTCGTTTTAAGGAGTATGCTTATAGAAGTAATAAGTATTTAGAAAAGAGAAGAAGTAAAGTAAGAAAAGAAGATAGAGTTTCAGTTTTAAGGAGTATGTTTTAGAAGTAATAAGTATTTAGAAAAGAGAAGAAGTAAAGTAAGAAAAGAAGATAGAGTTTCGTTTTAAGGAGTATGCTTATAGAAGTAATAAGTATTTAGAAAAGTCAAGAAGTAAAGTAAGAAAAAAAGATAGAATTTCAGTTTTAAGGAGTATGCTTATAGAAGTAATAAGTATTTATAAAAGTGAAGAAGTAAAGTAAGAAAAGAAGATAGAGTTTAAGTTTTAAGGAGTATGCTTATAGAAGTAATAAGTATTTAGAAAAGTGATGAAGTAAAGTAAGAAAAGAAGATAGAATTTCAGTTTTAAGGAGTATGCTTTGAGAAGTAATAAGTATTTAGAAAAGTGATGAAGTAAAGTAAGAAAAGAAGATAGAGTTTCGTTTTAAGGAGTATGCTTATAGAAGTAATAAGTATTTAGAAAAGTGATGAAGTAAAGTAAGAAAAAAAGATAAAATTTAAGTTTTGGGGAGTATGCTTTGAGAAGTAATAAGTATTTATAAAAGTCAAGAAGTAAAGTAAGAAAAGAAGATAGAGTTTCGTTTTAAGGAGTATGTTTTGAGAAGTAATAAGTATTTAGAAAAGTGAAGAAGTAAAGTAAGAAAAGAAGATAGAGTTTAAGTTTTAAGGAGTATGCTTATAGAAGTAATAAGTATTTAGAAAAGTCAAGAAATAAAGTAAGAAACGAAGATAGAATTTCAGTTTTAAGGAGTATGCTTTGAGAAGTAATAAGTATTTAGAAAAGTCAAGAAGTAAAGTAAGAAAAGAAGATAGAGTTTCAGTTTTAAGGAGTATGCTTATAGAAGTAATAAGTATTTATAAAAGTGAAGAAGTAAAGTAAGAAAAGAAGATAGAGTTTCGTTTTAAGGAGTATGTTTTGAGAAGTAATAAGTATTTATAAAAGTGAAGAAGTAAAGTAAGAAAAGAAGATAGAGTTTCGTTTTAAGGAGTATGTTTTGAGAAGTAATAAGTATTTAGAAAAGTGAAGAAGTAAAGTAAGAAAAGAAGATAGAATTTCAGTTTTAAGGAGTATGCTTATAGAAGTAATAAGTATTTAGAAAAGTCAAGAAATAAAGTAAGAAACGAAGATAGAGTTTCGTTTTAAGGAGTATGCTTATAGAAGTAATAAGTATTTAGAAAAGTCAAGAAATAAAGTAAGAAAAGAAGATAGAGTTTCAGTTTTAAGGAGTATGTTTTGAGAAGTAATAAGTATTTATAAAAGTGAAGAAGTAAAGTAAGAAAAGAAGATAGAGTTTCGTTTTAAGGAGTATGTTTTGAGAAGTAATAAGTATTTAGAAAAGAGAAGAAGTAAAGTAAGAAACGAAGATAGAATTTCAGTTTTAAGGAGTATGTTTTGAGAAGTAATAAGTATTTAGAAAAGTGATGAAATAAAGTAAGAAAAGAAGATAGAGTTTCAGTTTTAAGGAGTATGCTTTGAGAAGTAATAAGTATTTAGAAAAGTGATGAAGTAAAGTAAGAAAAGAAGATAGAGTTTCGTTTTAAGGAGTATGCTTATAGAAGTAATAAGTATTTAGAAAAGTGATGAAATAAAGTAAGAAAAGAAGATAGAGTTTAAGTTTTGGGGAGTATGCTTTGAGAAGTAATAAGTATTTAGAAAAGTGATGAAGTAAAGTAAGAAAAGAAGATAGAGTTTCGTTTTAAGGAGTATGCTTATAGAAGTAATAAGTATTTAGAAAAGTGATGAAATAAAGTAAGAAAAGAAGATAGAGTTTAAGTTTTGGGGAGTATGCTTTGAGAAGTAATAAGTATTTAGAAAAGTCAAGAAGTAAAGTAAGAAAAGAAGATAGAGTTTCAGTTTTAAGGAGTATGTTTTGAGAAGTAATAAGTATTTAGAAAAGTGAAGAAGTAAAGTAAGAAAAGAAGATAGAGTTTCGTTTTAAGGAGTATGTTTTGAGAAGTAATAAGTATTTAGAAAAGTGAAGAAGTAAAGTAAGAAAAGAAGATAGAGTTTAAGTTTTAAGGAGTATGCTTATAGAAGTAATAAGTATTTAGAAAAGTCAAGAAATAAAGTAAGAAACGAAGATAGAGTTTCGTTTTAAGGAGTATGCTTATAGAAGTAATAAGTATTTAGAAAAGTGATGAAGTAAAGTAAGAAAAGAAGATAGAGTTTCGTTTTAAGGAGTATGCTTATAGAAGTAATAAGTATTTAGAAAAGAGAAGAAGTAAAGTAAGAAAAGAAGATAGAGTTTCAGTTTTAAGGAGTATGCTTATAGAAGTAATAAGTATTTATAAAAGTGAAGAAGTAAAGTAAGAAAAGAAGATAGAGTTTCAGTTTTAAGGAGTATGCTTATAGAAGTAATAAGTATTTATAAAAGTCAAGAAGTAAAGTAAGAAACGAAGATAGAATTTCAGTTTTAAGGAGTATGCTTTGAGAAGTAATAAGTATTTAGAAAAGTCAAGTAATAAAGTAAGAAAAGAAGATAGAGTTTCAGTTTTAAGGAGTATGCTTTGAGAAGTAATAAGTATTTAGAAAAGTGATGAAGTAAAGTAAGAAAAGAAGATAGAATTTCAGTTTTAAGGAGTATGCTTATAGAAGTAATAAGTATTTATAAAAGTGATGAAGTAAAGTAAGAAAAGAAGATAGAATTTCAGTTTTAAGGAGTATGCTTTGAGAAGTAATAAGTATTTAGAAAAGTGAAGAAGTAAAGTAAGAAAAGAAGATAGAGTTTCAGTTTTAGGGAGTATGCTTTGAGAAGTAATAAGTATTTATAAAAGTGAAGAAGTAAAGTAAGAAAAGAAGATAGAGTTTCAGTTTTAAGGAGTATGCTTATGGAAGTAATAAGTATTTAGAAAAGTGATGAAATAAAGTAAGAAAAGAAGATAGAGTTTAAGTTTTGGGGAGTATGCTTTGAGAAGTAATAAGTATTTAGAAAAGTCAAGAAATAAAGTAAGAAAAGAAGATAGAATTTCAGTTTTAAGGAGTATGCTTTGAGAAGTAATAAGTATTTAGAAAAGTGATGAAGTAAAGTAAGAAAAGAAGATAGAGTTTCGTTTTAAGGAGTATGCTTATAGAAGTAATAAGTATTTAGAAAAGTCAAGAAATAAAGTAAGAAACGAAGATAGAATTTCAGTTTTAAGGAGTATGCTTATAGAAGTAATAAGTATTTAGAAAAGTGAAGAAGTAAAGTAAGAAAAGAAGATAGAGTTTCAGTTTTAAGGAGTATGCTTATAGAAGTAATAAGTATTTATAAAAGTGAAGAAGTAAAGTAAGAAAAGAAGATAGAGTTTCGTTTTAAGGAGTATGTTTTGAGAAGTAATAAGTATTTATAAAAGTGATGAAGTAAAGTAAGAAAAGAAGATAGAGTTTAAGTTTTGGGGAGTATGCTTTGAGAAGTAATAAGTATTTAGAAAAGTCAAGAAATAAAGTAAGAAACGAAGATAGAATTTCAGTTTTAAGGAGTATGCTTATAGAAGTAATAAGTATTTAGAAAAGTGAAGAAGTAAAGTAAGAAAAGAAGATAGAGTTTCAGTTTTAAGGAGTATGCTTATAGAAGTAATAAGTATTTAGAAAAGTCAAGAAATAAAGTAAGAAACGAAGATAGAATTTCAGTTTTAAGGAGTATGCTTATAGAAGTAATAAGTATTTAGAAAAGTGAAGAAGTAAAGTAAGAAAAGAAGATAGAGTTTCAGTTTTAAGGAGTATGCTTATAGAAGTAATAAGTATTTATAAAAGTGAAGAAGTAAAGTAAGAAAAGAAGATAGACTTTCGTTTTAAGGAGTATGTTTTGAGAAGTAATAAGTATTTATAAAAGTGAAGAAGTAAAGTAAGAAAAGAAGATAGAGTTTCGTTTTAAGGAGTATGTTTTGAGAAGTAATAAGTATTTATAAAAGTGAAGAAGTAAAGTAAGAAAAGAAGATAGAGTTTCAGTTTTAAGGAGTATGCTTTGAGAAGTAATAAGTATTTAGAAAAGTGATGAAATAAAGTAAGAAAAGAAGATAGAGTTTCAGTTTTAAGGAGTATGCTTATGGAAGTAATAAGTATTTATAAAAGTGATGAAGTAAAGTAAGAAAAGAAGATAGAGTTTCGTTTTAAGGAGTATGCTTATAGAAGTAATAAGTATTTAGAAAAGTGATGAAATAAAGTAAGAAAAGAAGATAGAGTTTAAGTTTTGGGGAGTATGCTTTGAGAAGTAATAAGTATTTAGAAAAGTCAAGAAGTAAAGTAAGAAAAGAAGATAGAGTTTCAGTTTTAAGGAGTATGCTTTGAGAAGTAATAAGTATTTAGAAAAGTCAAGAAATAAAGTAAGAAAAGAAGATAGAGTTTCAGTTTTAAGGAGTATGCTTATGGAAGTAATAAGTATTTATAAAAGTGATGAAGTAAAGTAAGAAAAGAAGATAGAGTTTCGTTTTAAGGAGTATGCTTATAGAAGTAATAAGTATTTAGAAAAGTCAAGAAATAAAGTAAGAAAAGAAGATAGAGTTTCAGTTTTAAGGAGTATGCTTATAGAAGTAATAAGTATTTATAAAAGTGAAGAAGTAAAGTAAGAAAAGAAGATAGAATTTCAGTTTTAAGGAGTATGCTTATAGAAGTAATAAGTATTTAGAAAAGTCAAGAAATAAAGTAAGAAACGAAGATAGAATTTCAGTTTTAGGGAGTATGCTTTGAGAAGTAATAAGTATTTAGAAAAGAGAAGAAGTAAAGTAAGAAAAGAAGATAGAGTTTCAGTTTTAAGGAGTATGCTTATAGAAGTAATAAGTATTTATAAAAGTGAAGAAGTAAAGTAAGAAAAGAAGATAGAGTTTCGTTTTAAGGAGTATGTTTTGAGAAGTAATAAGTATTTATAAAAGTGAAGAATTAAAGTAAGAAAAGAAGATAGAGTTTCGTTTTAAGGAGTATGTTTTGAGAAGTAATAAGTATTTAGAAAAGTCAAGAAATAAAGTAAGAAAAGAAGATAGAGTTTCAGTTTTAAGGAGTATGCTTATAGAAGTAATAAGTATTTAGAAAAGTGATGAAGTAAAGTAAGAAAAGAAGATAGAGTTTCGTTTTAAGGAGTATGCTTATGGAAGTAATAAGTATTTAGAAAAGAGAAGAAGTAAAGTAAGAAAAAAAGATAGAGTTTAAGTTTTAAGGAGTATGCTTATAGAAGTAATAAGTATTTAGAAAAGTGAAGAAGTAAAGTAAGAAAAGAAGATAGAGTTTCAGTTTTAAGGAGTATGTTTTGAGAAGTAATAAGTATTTAGAAAAGTCAAGAAATAAAGTAAGAAAAGAAGATAGAGTTTCGTTTTAAGGAGTATGCTTATAGAAGTAATAAGTATTTAGAAAAGTCAAGAAATAAAGTAAGAAAAGAAGATAGAGTTTCAGTTTTAAGGAGTATGCTTATGGAAGTAATAAGTATTTATAAAAGTCAAGAAGTAAAGTAAGAAAAAAAGATAGAGTTTCGTTTTAAGGAGTATGCTTATAGAAGTAATAAGTATTTAGAAAAGAGAAGAAGTAAAGTAAGAAAAGAAGATAGAGTTTCAGTTTTAAGGAGTATGCTTATAGAAGTAATAAGTATTTATAAAAGTGAAGAAGTAAAGTAAGAAAAGAAGATAGAGTTTAAGTTTTAAGGAGTATGCTTATAGAAGTAATAAGTATTTAGAAAAGTGAAGAAGTAAAGTAAGAAAAGAAGATAGAGTTTAAGTTTTAAGGAGTATGTTTTGAGAAGTAATATGTATTTATAAAAGTGAAGAAATAAAGTAAGAAAAGAAGATAGAGTTTCAGTTTTAAGGAGTATGCTTATAGAAGTAATAAGTATTTATAAAAGTGAAGAAGTAAAGTAAGAAAAGAAGATAGAGTTTCAGTTTTAAGGAGAATGTTTTGAGAAGTAATAAGTATTTAGAAAAGTCAAGAAGTAAAGTAAGAAAAGAAGATAGAATTTCAGTTTTAAGGAGTATGCTTATAGAAGTAATAAGTATTTAGAAAAGTCAAGAAGTAAAGTAAGAAAAGAAGATAGAGTTTCAGTTTTAAGGAGTATGCTTTGAGAAGTAATAAGTATTTAGAAAAGTCAAGAAATAAAGTAAGAAAAGAAGATAGAATTTCAGTTTTAAGGAGTATGCTTATAGAAGTAATAAGTATTTATAAAAGTGATGAAGTAAAGTAAGAAAAGAAGATAGAGTTTCGTTTTAAGGAGTATGCTTATGGAAGTAATAAGTATTTAGAAAAGTGAAGAAGTAAAGTAAGAAAAGAAGATAGAATTTCAGTTTTAAGGAGTATGTTTTGAGAAGTAATAAGTATATAGAAAAGTGATGAAGTAAAGTAAGAAAAGAAGATAGAGTTTCGTTTTAAGGAGTATGTTTTGAGAAGTAATAAGTATATAGAAAAGTGAAGAAGTAAAGTAAGAAAAGAAGATAGAGTTTCAGTTTTAAGGAGTATGCTTATGGAAGTAATAAGTATTTATAAAAGTGATGAAGTAAAGTAAGAAACGAAGATAGAATTTCAGTTTTAAGGAGTATGCTTATAGAAGTAATAAGTATTTAGAAAAGTCAAGAAATAAAGTAAGAAACGAAGATAGAATTTCTGTTTTAAGGAGTATGCTTATAGAAGTAATAAGTATTTAGAAAAGTCAAGAAATAAAGTAAGAAAAGAAGATAGAATTTCAGTTTTAAGGAGTATGCTTATAGAAGTAATAAGTATTTATAAAAGTGATGAAGTAAAGTAAGAAAAGAAGATAGAATTTCAGTTTTAAGGAGTATGCTTTGAGAAGTAATAAGTATTTAGAAAAGTGAAGAAGTAAAGTAAGAAAAGAAGATAGAGTTTCAGTTTTAGGGAGTATGCTTTGAGAAGTAATAAGTATTTATAAAAGTGAAGAAGTAAAGTAAGAAAAGAAGATAGAGTTTCAGTTTTAAGGAGTATGCTTATAGAAGTAATAAGTATTTATAAAAGTGATGAAGTAAAGTAAGAAAAGAAGATAGAATTTCAGTTTTAAGGAGTATGCTTTGAGAAGTAATAAGTATTTAGAAAAGTGAAGAAGTAAAGTAAGAAAAGAAGATAGAGTTTCAGTTTTAAGGAGTATGTTTTGAGAAGTAATATGTATTTATAAAAGTGAAGAAGTAAAGTAAGAAAAGAAGATAGATTTTCGTTTTAAGGAGTATGCTTATAGAAGTAATAAGTATTTAGAAAAGAGAAGAAGTAAAGTAAGAAAAGAAGATAGAGTTTCGTTTTAAGGAGTATGCTTATAGAAGTAATAAGTATTTAGAAAAGTGATGAAGTAAAGTAAGAAAAAAAGATAAAATTTAAGTTTTGGGGAGTATGCTTTGAGAAGTAATAAGTATTTATAAAAGTCAAGAAGTAAAGTAAGAAAAGAAGATAGAGTTTCGTTTTAAGGAGTATGCTTATAGAAGTAATAAGTATTTAGAAAAGTGATGAAGTAAAGTAAGAAAAGAAGATAGAGTTTCGTTTTAAGGAGTATGCTTATAGAAGTAATAAGTATTTAGAAAAGAGAAGAAGTAAAGTAAGAAAAGAAGATAGAGTTTCAGTTTTAAGGAGTATGCTTATAGAAGTAATAAGTATTTATAAAAGTGAAGAAGTAAAGTAAGAAAAGAAGATAGAGTTTCAGTTTTAAGGAGAATGTTTTGAGAAGTAATAAGTATTTAGAAAAGTCAAGAAGTAAAGTAAGAAAAGAAGATAGAATTTCAGTTTTAAGGAGTATGCTTATAGAAGTAATAAGTATTTAGAAAAGTCAAGAAATAAAGTAAGAAACGAAGATAGAATTTCTGTTTTAAGGAGTATGCTTTGAGAAGTAATAAGTATTTAGAAAAGTGATGAAGTAAAGTAAGAAAAGAAGATAGAGTTTCAGTTTTAAGGAGTATGCTTATGGAAGTAATAAGTATTTAGAAAAGAGAAGAAGTAAAGTAAGAAAAGAAGATAGAGTTTCAGTTTTAAGGAGTATGTTTTGAGAAGTAATAAGTATTTAGAAAAGTCAAGAAATAAAGTAAGAAACGAAGATAGAGTTTCAGTTTTAAGGAGTATGCTTATAGAAGTAATAAGTATTTAGAAAAGTGAAGAAGTAAAGTAAGAAAAGAAGATAGAGTTTCGTTTTAAGGAGTATGTTTTGAGAAGTAATAAGTATTTAGAAAAGTGATGAAATAAAGTAAGAAAAGAAGATTCAGTTTCAGTTTTAAGGAGTATGCTTATAGAAGTAATAAGTATTTATAAAAGTGAAGAAGTAAAGTAAGAAAAGAAGATAGAGTTTCAGTTTTAAGGAGTATGCTTATAGAAGTAATAAGTATTTAGAAAAGTGATGAAATAAAGTAAGAAAAGAAGATAGAGTTTCAGTTTTAAGGAGTATGCTTATAGAAGTAATAAGTATTTAGAAAAGTGAAGAAGTAAAGTAAGAAAAGAAGATAGAGTTTCGTTTTAAGGAGTATGCTTATAGAAGTAATAAGTATTTAGAAAAGTGAAGAAGTAAAGTAAGAAACGAAGATAGAATTTCAGTTTTAAGGAGTATGCTTATAGAAGTAATAAGTATTTAGAAAAGTCAAGAAATAAAGTAAGAAACGAAGATAGAATTTCAGTTTTAAGGAGTATGCTTATAGAAGTAATAAGTATTTAGAAAAGTCAAGAAATAAAGTAAGAAACGAAGATAGAATTTCTGTTTTAAGGAGTATGCTTTGAGAAGTAATAAGTATTTAGAAAAGTGAAGAAGTAAAGTAAGAAAAGAAGATAGAGTTTCAGTTTTAAGGAGTATTTTTTGAGAAGTAATAAGTATTTAGAAAAGTGAAGAAGTAAAGTAAGAAAAGAAGATAGAGTTTCGTTTTAAGGAGTATGCTTTGAGAAGTAATAAGTATTTAGAAAAGTGAAGAAGTAAAGTAAGAAAAGAAGATAGAGTTTCAGTTTTAGGGAGTATGCTTTGAGAAGTAATAAGTATTTATAAAAGTGAAGAAGTAAAGTAAGAAAAGAAGATAGAGTTTCAGTTTTAAGGAGTATGCTTATAGAAGTAATAAGTATTTAGAAAAGTGATGAAATAAAGTAAGAAAAGAAGATAGAGTTTCAGTTTTAAGGAGTATGCTTATAGAAGTAATAAGTATTTAGAAAAGTGAAGAAGTAAAGTAAGAAAAGAAGATAGAGTTTCGTTTTAAGGAGTATGCTTATAGAAGTAATAAGTATTTAGAAAAGTGAAGAAGTAAAGTAAGAAACGAAGATAGAATTTCAGTTTTAAGGAGTATGCTTATAGAAGTAATAAGTATTTAGAAAAGTCAAGAAATAAAGTAAGAAACGAAGATAGAATTTCTGTTTTAAGGAGTATGCTTATAGAAGTAATAAGTATTTAGAAAAGTCAAGAAATAAAGTAAGAAAAGAAGATAGAATTTCAGTTTTAAGGAGTATGCTTATAGAAGTAATAAGTATTTATAAAAGTGATGAAGTAAAGTAAGAAAAGAAGATAGAATTTCAGTTTTAAGGAGTATGCTTTGAGAAGTAATAAGTATTTATAAAAGTGAAGAAGTAAAGTAAGAAAAGAAGATAGAGTTTCAGTTTTAAGGAGTATGTTTTGAGAAGTAATAAGTATATAGAAAAGTGAAGAAGTAAAGTAAGAAAAGAAGATAGAGTTTCAGTTTTAGGGAGTATGCTTTGAGAAGTAATAAGTATTTAGAAAAGTGATGAAGTAAGGTAAGAAAAGAAGATAGAGTTTAAGTTTTAAGGAGTATGCTTATAGAAGTAATAAGTATTTAGAAAAGTCAAGAAATAAAGTAAGAAACGAAGATAGAATTTCAGTTTTAAGGAGTATGCTTATAGAAGTAATAAGTATTTAGAAAAGTCAAGAAATAAAGTAAGAAAAGAAGATAGAGTTTCAGTTTTAAGGAGTATGCTTATAGAAGTAATAAGTATTTAGAAAAGTCAAGAAATAAAGTAAGAAAAGAAGATAGAGTTTCAGTTTTAAGGAGTATGCTTATAGAAGTAATAAGTATTTAGAAAAGTGAAGAAGTAAAGTAAGAAAAGAAGATAGAGTTTCGTTTTAAGGAGTATGTTTTGAGAAGTAATAAGTATTTAGAAAAGTGAAGAAGTAAAGTAAGAAAAGAAGATAGAGTTTCGTTTTAAGGAGTATGTTTGAGAAGTAATAAGTATTTAGAAAAGTCAAGAAGTAAAGTAAGAAAAGAAGATAGAGTTTCAGTTTTAAGGAGTATGCTTATAGAAGTAATAAGTATTTAGAAAAGTCAAGAAATAAAGTAAGAAAAGAAGATAGAGTTTCAGTTTTAAGGAGTATGTTTTGAGAAGTAATAAGTATTTATAAAAGTGATGAAGTAAAGTAAGAAAAGAAGATAGAGTTTAAGTTTTAAGGAGTATGCTTATAGAAGTAATAAGTATTTAGAAAAGTCAAGAAATAAAGTAAGAAACGAAGATAGAATTTCTGTTTTAAGGAGTATGCTTTGAGAAGTAATAAGTATTTATAAAAGTGAAGAAGTAAAGTAAGAAAAGAAGATAGAGTTTAATTTTTAAGGAGTATGCTTATAGAAGTAATAAGTATTTAGAAAAGTCAAGAAATAAAGTAAGAAACGAAGATAGAATTTCTGTTTTAAGGAGTATGCTTTGAGAAGTAATAAGTATTTAGAAAAGTGAAGAAGTAAAGTAAGAAAAGAAGATAGAGTTTCGTTTTAAGGAGTATGCTTATAGAAGTAATAAGTATTTATAAAAGGGAAGAAATAAAGTAAGAAAAGAAGATAGAATTTCAGTTTTAAGGAGTATGCTTATGGAAGTAATAAGTATTTAGAAAAGTCAAGAAATAAAGTAAGAAAAGAAGATAGAGTTTCAGTTTTAAGGAGTATGCTTATAGAAGTAATAAGTATTTAGAAAAGTCAAGAAATAAAGTAAGAAAAGAAGATAGAGTTTCAGTTTTAAGGAGTATGCTTATGGAAGTAATAAGTATTTAGAAAAGAGAAGAAGTAAAGTAAGAAAAGAAGATAGAGTTTCAGTTTTAAGGAGTATGTTTTGAGAAGTAATAAGTATTTATAAAAGTGATGAAGTAAAGTAAGAAAAGAAGATAGAGTTTCAGTTTTAAGGAGTATGCTTATAGAAGTAATAAGTATTTAGAAAAGTGAAGAAGTAAAGTAAGAAAAGAAGATAGAGTTTCGTTTTAAGGAGTATGTTTTGAGAAGTAATAAGTATTTAGAAAAGTGAAGAAGTAAAGTAAGAAAAGAAGATAGAGTTTCGTTTTAAGGAGTATGTTTGAGAAGTAATAAGTATTTATAAAAGTGAAGAAGTAAAGTAAGAAAAGAAGATAGAGTTTCAGTTTTAAGGAGTATGCTTATAGAAGTAATAAGTATTTAGAAAAGTGAAGAAGTAAAGTAAGAAAAGAAGATAGAGTTTCGTTTTAAGGAGTATGTTTTGAGAAGTAATAAGTATTTATAAAAGTGAAGAAGTAAAGTAAGAAAAGAAGATAGAGTTTCGTTTTAAGGAGTATGTTTGAGAAGTAATAAGTATTTAGAAAAGTGAAGAAGTAAAGTAAGAAAAGAAGATAGAGTTTCAGTTTTAAGGAGTATGCTTATAGAAGTAATAAGTATTTAGAAAAGTCAAGAAATAAAGTAAGAAAAGAAGATAGAATTTCAGTTTTAAGGAGTATGCTTATGGAAGTAATAAGTATTTAGAAAAGTGATGAAATAAAGTAAGAAAAGAAGATAGAATTTCAGTTTTAAGGAGTATGCTTATAGAAGTAATAAGTATTTAGAAAAGTGAAGAAGTAAAGTAAGAAACGAAGATAGAATTTCAGTTTTAAGGAGTATGCTTATAGAAGTAATAAGTATTTATAAAAGTGAAGAAGTAAAGTAAGAAAAGAAGATAGAGTTTCAGTTTTAAGGAGTATGTTTTGAGAAGTAATAAGTATTTAGAAAAGTGAAGAAGTAAAGTAAGAAAAGAAGATAGAGTTTCAGTTTTAAGGAGTATGCTTATAGAAGTAATAAGTATTTATAAAAGTGAAGAAGTAAAGTAAGAAAAGAAGATAGAGTTTCAGTTTTAAGGAGTATGTTTTGAGAAGTAATAAGTATTTATAAAAGTGAAGAATTAAAGTAAGAAAAGAAGATAGAGTTTCGTTTTAAGGTGTATGTTTTGAGAAGTAATAAGTATTTAGAAAAGTCAAGAAATAAAGTAAGAAAAGAAGATAGAGTTTCAGTTTTAAGGAGTATGCTTATAGAAGTAATAAGTATTTAGAAAAGTGATGAAGTAAAGTAAGAAAAGAAGATAGAGTTTCGTTTTAAGGAGTATGCTTATGGAAGTAATAAGTATTTAGAAAAGAGAAGAAGTAAAGTAAGAAAAGAAGATAGAGTTTCAGTTTTAAGGAGTATGTTTTGAGAAGTAATAAGTATTTAGAAAAGTGAAGAAGTAAAGTAAGAAAAGAAG
>CAMPDV010006527.1:0-22402 GCA_946699065.1 Loxodes magnus
TATCCAGTGATTCAGAGTTCATCGTATCGGGAAGTTATGATTATACGGTGAGACTATGGGACGTCAAGACAGGTACCTGTAAGACCATGAGTGGTCACACTAGTTCTGTATCATCTGTGGCTATATCCAGTGATTCAGAGTTCATCGTATCGGGAAGTTATGATAAGACGGTGAGACTATGGGACGTCAAGACAGGTACCTGTAAGACCATGAGTGGTCACACTAGTTCTGTATCATCTGTGGCTATATCCAGTGATTCAGAGTTCATCGTATCGGGAAGTTATGATAAGACGGTGAGACTATGGGACGTCAAGACAGATACCTGTAAGACCATGAGTGGTCACACTAGTTCTGTATCATCTGTGGCTATATCCAGTGATTCAGAGTTCATCGTATCGGGAAGTTATGATTATACGGTGAGACTATGGGACGTCAAGACAGGTACCTGTAAGACCATGAGTGGTCACACTAGTTATGTATCATCTGTGGCTATATCCAGTGATTCAGAGTTCATCGAATCGGGAAGTTATGATTATACGGTGAGACTATGGGACGTCAAGACAGGTACCTGTAAGACCATGAGTGGTCACACTAGTTATGTATCATCTGTGGCTATATCCAGTGATTCAGAGTTCATCGAATCGGGAAGTTATGATTATACGGTGAGACTATGGGACGTCAAGACAGGTACCTGTAAGACCATGAGTGGTCACACTAGTTCTGTATCATCTGTGGCTATATCCAGTGATTCAGAGTTCATCGTATCGGGAAGTTATGATAAGACGGTGAGACTATGGGACGTCAAGACAGGTACCTGTAAGACCATGAGTGGTCACACTAGTTCTGTATCATCTGTGGCTATATCCAGTGATTCAGAGTTCATCGTATCGGGAAGTTATGATAAGACGGTGAGACTATGGGACGTCAAGACAGGTACCTGTAAGACCATGAGTGGTCACACTAGTTCTGTATCATCTGTGGCTATATCCAGTGATTCAGAGTTCATCGTATCGGGAAGTTATGATTATACGGTGAGACTATGGGACGTCAAGACAGGTACCTGTAAGACCATGAGTGGTCACACTAGTTATGTATCATCTGTGGCTATATCCAGTGATTCAGAGTTCATCGAATCGGGAAGTTATGATTATACGGTGAGACTATGGGACGTCAAGACAGGTACCTGTAAGACCATGAGTGGTCACACTAGTTCTGTATCATCTGTGGCTATATCCAGTGATTCAGAGTTCATCGAATCGGGAAGTTATGATTATACGGTGAGACTATGGGACGTCAAGACAGGTACCTGTAAGACCATGAGTGGTCACACTAGTTCTGTATCATCTGTGGCTATATCCAGTGATTCAGAGTTCATCGTATCGGGAAGTTATGATAAGACGGTGAGACTATGGGACGTCAAGACAGGTACCTGTAAGACCATGAGTGGTCACACTAGTTCTGTATCATCTGTGGCTATATCCAGTGATTCAGAGTTCATCGTATCGGGAAGTTATGATAAGACGGTGAGACTATGGGACGTCAAGACAGGTACCTGTAAGACCATGAGTGGTCACACTAGTTCTGTATCATCTGTGGCTATATCCAGTGATTCAGAGTTCATCGTATCGGGAAGTTATGATTATACGGTGAGACTATGGGACGTCAAGACAGGTACCTGTAAGACCATGAGTGGTCACACTAGTTATGTATCATCTGTGGCTATATCCAGTGATTCAGAGTTCATCGTATCGGGAAGTTATGATTATACGGTGAGACTATGGGACGTCAAGACAGGTACCTGTAAGACCATGAGTGGTCACACTAGTTCTGTATCATCTGTGGCTATATCCAGTGATTCAGAGTTCATCGTATCGGGAAGTTATGATTATACGGTGAGACTATGGGACGTCAAGACAGGTACCTGTAAGACCATGAGTGGTCACACTAGTTCTGTATCATCTGTGGCTATATCCAGTGATTCAGAGTTCATCGTATCGGGAAGTTATGATTATACGGTGAGACTATGGGACGTCAAGACAGGTACCTGTAAGACCATGAGTGGTCACACTAGTTCTGTATCATCTGTGGCTATATCCAGTGATTCAGAGTTCATCGTATCGGGAAGTGGAGATTAGACGGTGAGACTATGGGACGTCAAGACAGGTACCTGTAAGACCATGAGTGGTCACACTAGTTATGTATATGCTGTGGCTATATCCAGTGATTCAGAGTTCATCGTATCGGGAAGTTATGATTATACGGTGAGACTATGGGACGTCAAGACAGGTACCTGTAAGACCATGAGTGGTCACACTAGTTATGTATCATCTGTGGCTATATCCAGTGATTCAGAGTTCATCGTATCGGGAAGTGGAGATTAGACGGTGAGACTATGGGACGTCAAGACAGGTACCTGTAAGACCATGAGTGGTCACACAGATTATGTATATGCTGTGGCTATATCCAGTGATTCAGAGTTCATCGTATCGGGAAGTTATGATAAGACGGTGAGACTATGGGACGTCAAGACAGGTACCTGTAAGACCATGAGTGGTCACACTAGTTATGTATCATCTGTGGCTATATCCAGTGATTCAGAGTTCATCGAATCGGGAAGTTATGATTATACGGTGAGACTATGGGACGTCAAGACAGGTACCTGTAAGACCATGAGTGGTCACACAGGTTATGTATATGCTGTGGCTATATCCAGTGATTCAGAGTTCATCGTATCGGGAAGTTATGATTATACGGTGAGACTATGGGACGTCAAGACAGGTACCTGTAAGACCATGAGTGGTCACACTAGTTCTGTATCATCTGTGGCTATATCCAGTGATTCAGAGTTCATCGTATCGGGAAGTTATGATAAGACGGTGAGACTATGGGACGTCAAGACAGGTACCTGTAAGACCATGAGTGGTCACACTAGTTCTGTATCATCTGTGGCTATATCCAGTGATTCAAAGTTCATCGTATCGGGAAGTTATGATAAGACGGTGAGACTATGGGACGTCAAGACAGGTACCTGTAAGACCATGAGTGGTCACACTAGTTCTGTATCATCTGTGGCTATATCCAGTGATTCAGAGTTCATCGTATCGGGAAGTTATGATTAGACGGTGAGACTATGGAACGTCAAGACAGGTACCTGTAAGACCATGAGTTGTCACACAGGTTATGTATATGCTGTGGCTATATCCAGTGATTCAGAGTTCATCGTATCGGGAAGTTATGATTATACGGTGAGACTATGGGACGTCAAGACAGGTACCTGTAAGACCATGAGTGGTCACACTAGTTCTGTATCATCTGTGGCTATATCCAGTGATTCAGAGTTCATCGTATCGGGAAGTTATGATAAGACGGTGAGACTATGGGACGTCAAGACAGGTACCTGTAAGACCATGAGTGGTCACACAGGTTATGTATATGCTGTGGCTATATCCAGTGATTCAGAATTCATCGTATCGGGAAGTTATGATTAGACGGTGAGACTATGGGAAGTCAAGACAGGTACCTGTAAGACCATGAGTGGTCACACTAGTTCTGTATCATCTGTGGCTATATCCAGTGATTCAGAGTTCATCGAATCGGGAAGTTATGATTATACGGTGAGACTATGGGACGTCAAGACAGGTACCTGTAAGACCATGAGTGGTCACACTAGTTCTGTATCATCTGTGGCTATATCCAGTGATTCAGAGTTCATCGTATCGGGAAGTTATGATAAGACGGTGAGACTATGGGACGTCAAGACAGGTACCTGTAAGACCATGAGTGGTCACACTAGTTCTGTATCATCTGTGGCTATATCCAGTGATTCAGAGTTCATCGTATCGGGAAGTTATGATAAGACGGTGAGACTATGGGACGTCAAGACAGGTACCTGTAAGACCATGAGTGGTCACACTAGTTCTGTATCATCTGTGGCTATATCCAGTGATTCAGAGTTCATCGTATCGGGAAGTTATGATTATACGGTGAGACTATGGGACGTCAAGACAGGTACCTGTAAGACCATGAGTGGTCACACTAGTTATGTATCATCTGTGGCTATATCCAGTGATTCAGAGTTCATCGAATCGGGAAGTTATGATTATACGGTGAGACTATGGGACGTCAAGACAGGTACCTGTAAGACCATGAGTGGTCACACTAGTTCTGTATCATCTGTGGCTATATCCAGTGATTCAGAGTTCATCGTATCGGGAAGTTATGATTATACGGTGAGACTATGGGACGTCAAGACAGGTACCTGTAAGACCATGAGTGGTCACACAGGTTATGTATATGCTGTGGCTATATCCAGTGATTCAGAGTTCATCGTATCGGGAAGTTATGATTATACGGTGAGACTATGGGACGTCAAGACAGGTACCTGTAAGACCATGAGTGGTCACACTAGTTATGTATCATCTGTGGCTATATCCAGTGATTCAGAGTTCATCGTATCGGGAAGTTATGATTATACGGTGAGACTATGGGACGTCAAGACAGGTACCTGTAAGACCATGAGTGGTCACACTAGTTCTGTATCATCTGTGGCTATATCCAGTGATTCAGAGTTCATCGTATCGGGAAGTTATGATTATACGGTGAGACTATGGGACGTCAAGACAGGTACCTGTAAGACCATGAGTGGTCACACTAGTTCTGTATCATCTGTGGCTATATCCAGTGATTCAGAGTTCATCGTATCGGGAAGTGGAGATTAGACGGTGAGACTATGGGACGTCAAGACAGGTACCTGTAAGACCATGAGTGGTCACACAGATTATGTATATGCTGTGGCTATATCCAGTGATTCAGAGTTCATCGTATCGGGAAGTTATGATTAGACGGTGAGACTATGGGACGTCAAGACAGGTACCTGTAAGACCATGAGTGGTCACACTAGTTATGTATCATCTGTGGCTATATCCAGTGATTCAGAGTTCATCGTATCGGGAAGTTATGATAAGACGGTGAGACTATGGGACGTCAAGACAGGTACCTGTAAGACCATGAGTGGTCACACAGGTTATGTATATGCTGTGGCTATATCCAGTGATTCAGAGTTCATCGTATCGGGAAGTTATGATAAGACGGTGAGACTATGGGACGTCAAGACAGGTACCTGTAAGACCATGAGTGGCCACACTAATGTTGTATATGCTGTGGCTATATCCAGTGATTCAGAGTTCATCGTATCGGGAAGTTATGATTATACGGTGAGACTATGGGACGTCAAGACAGGTACCTGTAAGACCATGAGTGGTCACACTAGTTCTGTATCATCTGTGGCTATATCCAGTGATTCAGAGTTCATCGTATCGGGAAGTTATGATTATACGGTGAGACTATGGGACGTCAAGACAGGTACCTGTAAGACCATGAGTGGTAACACTAGTTCTGTATCATCTGTGGCTATATCCAGTGATTCAGAGTTCATCGTATCGGGAAGTTATGATTATACGGTGAGACTATGGGACGTCAAGACAGGTACCTGTAAGACCATGAGTGGTCACACAGGTTATGTATATGCTGTGGCTATATCCAGTGATTCAGAGTTCATCGTATCGGGAAGTCATGATTATACGGTGAGACTATGGGACGTCAAGACAGGTACCTGTAAGACCATGAGTGGTCACACTAGTTCTGTATCATCTGTGGCTATATCCAGTGATTCAGAGTTCATCGTATCGGGAAGTTATGATTATACGGTGAGGACTATGGGACGTCAAGACAGGTACCTGTAAGACCATGAGTGGTCACACTAGTTATGTATCATCTGTGGCTATATCCAGTGATTCAGAGTTCATCGTATCGGGAAGTTATGATTATACGGTGAGACTATGGGACGTCAAGACAGGTACCTGTAAGACCATGAGTGGTCACACTAGTTCTGTATCATCTGTGGCTATATCCAGTGATTCAGAGTTCATCGTATCGGGAAGTTATGATTATACGGTGAGACTATGGGACGTCAAGACAGGTACCTGTAAGACCATGAGTGGTCACACAGTTATGTAAATGCAGTGGCTATATCCAGTGATTCAGAGTTCATCGTATCGGGAAGTGATGATAATACGGTGAGACTATGGGACGTCAAGACAGGTACCTGTAAGACCATGAGTGGTCACACAGGTTATGTATATGCTGTGGCTATATCCAGTGATTCAGAGTTCATCGTATCGGGAAGTTATGATAAGACGGTGAGACTATGGGACGTCAAGACAGGTACCTGTAAGACCATGAGTGGTCACACTAGTTATGTATCATCTGTGGCTATATCCAGTGATTCAGAGTTCATCGTATCGGGAAGTTATGATTATACGGTGAGACTATGGGACGTCAAGACAGGTACCTGTAAGACCATGAGTGGTCACACTAGTTATGTATCATCTGTGGCTATATCCAGTGATTCAGAGTTCATCGTATCGGGAAGTTATGATTATACGGTGAGACTATGGGACGTCAAGACAGGTACCTGTAAGACCATGAGTGGTCACACTAGTTATGTATCATCTGTGGCTATATCCAGTGATTCAGAGTTCATCGAATCGGGAAGTTATGATTATACGGTGAGACTATGGGACGTCAAGACAGGTACCTGTAAGACCATGAGTGGTCACACTAGTTCTGTATCATCTGTGGCTATATCCAGTGATTCAGAGTTCATCGAATCGGGAAGTTATGATTATACGGTGAGACTATGGGACGTCAAGACAGGTACCTGTAAGACCATGAGTGGTCACACTAGTTCTGTATCATCTGTGGCTATATCCAGTGATTCAGAGTTCATCGTATCGGGAAGTTATGATAAGACGGTGAGACTATGGGACGTCAAGACAGGTACCTGTAAGACCATGAGTGGTCACACTAGTTCTGTATCATCTGTGGCTATATCCAGTGATTCAGAGTTCATCGTATCGGGAAGTTATGATAAGACGGTGAGACTATGGGACGTCAAGACAGGTACCTGTAAGACCATGAGTGGTCACACTAGTTCTGTATCATCTGTGGCTATATCCAGTGATTCAGAGTTCATCGTATCGGGAAGTTATGATTATACGGTGAGACTATGGGACGTCAAGACAGGTACCTGTAAGACCATGAGTGGTCACACTAGTTATGTATCATCTGTGGCTATATCCAGTGATTCAGAGTTCATCGTATCGGGAAGTTATGATTATACGGTGAGACTATGGGACGTCAAGACAGGTACCTGTAAGACCATGAGTGGTCACACTAGTTCTGTATCATCTGTGGCTATATCCAGTGATTCAGAGTTCATCGTATCGGGAAGTTATGATTATACGGTGAGACTATGGGACGTCAAGACAGGTACCTGTAAGACCATGAGTGGTCACACAGGTTATGTATATGCTGTGGCTATATCCAGTGATTCAGAGTTCATCGTATCGGGAAGTTATGATTATACGGTGAGACTATGGGACGTCAAGACAGGTACCTGTAAGACCATGAGTGGTCACACTAGTTATGTATCATCTGTGGCTATATCCAGTGATTCAGAGTTCATCGTATCGGTAAGTTATGATTATACGGTGAGACTATGGGACGTCAAGACAGGTACCTGTAAGACCATGAGTGGTCACACTAGTTCTGTATCATCTGTGGCTATATCCAGTGATTCAGAGTTCATCGTATCGGGAAGTTATGATTATACGGTGAGACTATGGGACGTCAAGACAGGTACCTGTAAGACCATGAGTGGTCACACTAGTTATGTATCATCTGTGGCTATATCCAGTGATTCAGAGTTCATCGTATCGGGAAGTGGAGATTAGACGGTGAGACTATGGGACGTCAAGACAGGTACCTGTAAGACCATGAGTGGTCACATAGATTATGTATATGCTGTGGCTATATCCAGTGATTCAGAGTTCATCGTATCGGGAAGTTATGATAAGACGGTGAGACTATGGGACGTCAAGACAGGTACCTGTAAGACCATGAGTGGTCACACTAGTTATGTATCATCTGTGGCTATATCCAGTGATTCAGAGTTCATCGAATCGGGAAGTTATGATTATACGGTGAGACTATGGGACGTCAAGACAGGTACCTGTAAGACCATGAGTGGTCACACAGGTTATGTATATGCTGTGGCTATATCCAGTGATTCAGAGTTCATCGTATCGGGAAGTTATGATTATACGGTGAGACTATGGGACGTCAAGACAGGTACCTGTAAGACCATGAGTGGTCACACTAGTTCTGTATCATCTGTGGCTATATCCAGTGATTCAGAGTTCATCGTATCGGGAAGTTATGATAAGACGGTGAGACTATGGGACGTCAAGACAGGTACCTGTAAGACCATGAGTGGTCACACAGGTTATGTATATGCTGTGGCTATATCCAGTGATTCAAAGTTCATCGTATCGGGAAGTTATGATAAGACGGTGAGACTATGGGACGTCAAGACAGGTACCTGTAAGACCATGAGTGGTCACACTAGTTCTGTATCATCTGTGGCTATATCCAGTGATTCAGAGTTCATCGAATCGGGAAGTTATGATTATACGGTGAGACTATGGGACGTCAAGACAGGTACCTGTAAGACCATGAGTGGTCACACTAGTTATGTATCATCTGTGGCTATATCCAGTGATTCAGAGTTCATCGTATCGGGAAGTGATGATTATACGGTGAGACTATGGGACGTCAAGACAGGTACCTGTAAGACCATGAGTGGTCACACTAGTTATGTATCATCTGTGGCTATATCCAGTGATTCAGAGTTCATCGTATCGGGAAGTTATGATTATACGGTGAGACTATGGGACGTCAAGACAGGTACCTGTAAGACCATGAGTGGTCACACAGGTTATGTATATGCTGTGGCTATATCCAGTGATTCAGAGTTCATCGTATCGGGAAGTTATGATTAGACGGTGAGACTATGGGAAGTCAAGACAGGTACCTGTAAGACCATGAGTGGTCACACTAGTTCTGTATCATCTGTGGCTATATCCAGTGATTCAGAGTTCATCGAATCGGGAAGTTATGATTATACGGTGAGACTATGGGACGTCAAGACAGGTACCTGTAAGACCATGAGTGGTCACACTAGTTCTGTATCATCTGTGGCTATATCCAGTGATTCAGAGTTCATCGTATCGGGAAGTTATGATAAGACGGTGAGACTATGGGACGTCAAGACAGGTACCTGTAAGACCATGAGTGGTCACACTAGTTCTGTATCATCTGTGGCTATATCCAGTGATTCAGAGTTCATCGTATCGGAAGTTATGATAAGACGGTGAGACTATGGGACGTCAAGACAGGTACCTGTAAGACCATGAGTGGTCACACTAGTTCTGTATCATCTGTGGCTATATCCAGTGATTCAGAGTTCATCGTATCGGGAAGTTATGATTATACGGTGAGACTATGGGACGTCAAGACAGGTACCTGTAAGACCATGAGTGGTCACACTAGTTATGTATCATCTGTGGCTATATCCAGTGATTCAGAGTTCATCGAATCGGGAAGTTATGATTATACGGTGAGACTATGGGACGTCAAGACAGGTACCTGTAAGACCATGAGTGGTCACACTAGTTCTGTATCATCTGTGGCTATATCCAGTGATTCAGAGTTCATCGTATCGGGAAGTTATGATTATACGGTGAGACTATGGGACGTCAAGACAGGTACCTGTAAGACCATGAGTGGTCACACAGGTTATGTATATGCTGTGGCTATATCCAGTGATTCAGAGTTCATCGTATCGGGAAGTTATGATTATACGGTGAGACTATGGGACGTCAAGACAGGTACCTGTAAGACCATGAGTGGTCACACTAGTTATGTATCATCTGTGGCTATATCCAGTGATTCAGAGTTCATCGTATCGGGAAGTTATGATAAGACGGTGAGACTATGGGACGTCAAGACAGGTACCTGTAAGACCATGAGTGGTCACACAGGTTATGTATATGCTGTGGCTATATCCAGTGATTCAGAGTTCATCGTATCGGGAAGTTATGATAAGACGGTGAGACTATGGGACGTCAAGACAGGTACCTGTAAGACCATGAGTGGCCACACTAATGTTGTATATGCTGTGGCTATATCCAGTGATTCAGAGTTCATCGTATCGGGAAGTTATGATTATACGGTGAGACTATGGGACGTCAAGACAGGTACCTGTAAGACCATGAGCGGTCACACTAGTTCTGTATCATCTGTGGCTATATCCAGTGATTCAGAGTTCATCGTATCGGGAAGTTATGATTATACGGTGAGACTATGGGACGTCAAGACAGGTACCTGTAAGACCATGAGTGGTAACACTAGTTCTGTATCATCTGTGGCTATATCCAGTGATTCAGAGTTCATCGTATCGGGAAGTTATGATTATACGGTGAGACTATGGGACGTCAAGACAGGTACCTGTAAGACCATGAGTGGTCACACAGGTTATGTATATGCTGTGGCTATATCCAGTGATTCAGAGTTCATCGTATCGGGAAGTCATGATTATACGGTGAGACTATGGGACGTCAAGACAGGTACCTGTAAGACCATGAGTGGTCACACTAGTTCTGTATCATCTGTGGCTATATCCAGTGATTCAGAGTTCATCGTATCGGGAAGTTATGATTATACGGTGAGACTATGGGACGTCAAGACAGGTACCTGTAAGACCATGAGTGGTCACACTAGTTATGTATCATCTGTGGCTATATCCAGTGATTCAGAGTTCATCGTATCGGGAAGTTATGATTATACGGTGAGACTATGGGACGTCAAGACAGGTACCTGTAAGACCATGAGTGGTCACACAGGTTATGTATATGCTGTGGCTATATCCAGTGATTCAGAGTTCATCGTATCGGGAAGTGGAGATTAGACGGTGAGACTATGGGACGTCAAGACAGGTACCTGTAAGACCATGAGTGGTCACACTAGTTCTGTATCATCTGTGGCTATATCCAGTGATTCAGAGTTCATCGTATCGGGAAGTTTATACGGTGAGACTATGGGACGTCAAGACAGGTACCTGTAAGACCATGAGTGGTCACACAGGTTATGTATATGCTGTGGCTATATCCAGTGATTCAGAGTTCATCGTATCGGGAAGTTATGATAAGACGGTGAGACTATGGGACGTCAAGACAGGTACCTGTAAGACCATGAGTGGTCACACTAGTTATGTATCATCTGTGGCTATATCCAGTGATTCAGAGTTCATCGTATCGGGAAGTTATGATTATACGGTGAGACTATGGGACGTCAAGACAGGTACCTGTAAGACCATGAGTGGTCACACTAGTTATGTATCATCTGTGGCTATATCCAGTGATTCAGAGTTCATCGTATCGGTAAGTTATGATTATACGGTGAGACTATGGGACGTCAAGACAGGTACCTGTAAGACCATGAGTGGTCACACTAGTTCTGTATCATCTGTGGCTATATCCAGTGATTCAGAGTTCATCGTATCGGGAAGTTATGATTATACGGTGAGACTATGGGACGTCAAGACAGGTACCTGTAAGACCATGAGTGGTCACACTAGTTCTGTATCATCTGTGGCTATATCCAGTGATTCAGAGTTCATCGTATCGGGAAGTTATGATTATACGGTGAGACTATGGGACGTCAAGACAGGTACCTGTAAGACCATGAGTGGTCACACTAGTTATGTATCATCTGTGGCTATATCCAGTGATTCAGAGTTCATCGAATCGGGAAGTTATGATTATACGGTGAGACTATGGGACGTCAAGACAGGTACCTGTAAGACCATGAGTGGTCACACTAGTTCTGTATCATCTGTGGCTATATCCAGTGATTCAGAGTTCATCGTATCGGGAAGTTATGATAAGACGGTGAGACTATGGGACGTCAAGACAGGTACCTGTAAGACCATGAGTGGTCACACTAGTTATGTATCATCTGTGGCTATATCCAGTGATTCAGAGTTCATCGTATCGGGAAGTTATGATTATACGGTGAGACTATGGGACGTCAAGACAGGTACCTGTAAGACCATGAGTGGTCACACTAGTTATGTATCATCTGTGGCTATATCCAGTGATTCAGAGTTCATCGTATCGGTAAGTTATGATTATACGGTGAGACTATGGGACGTCAAGACAGGTACCTGTAAGACCATGAGTGGTCACACTAGTTCTGTATCATCTGTGGCTATATCCAGTGATTCAGAGTTCATCGTATCGGGAAGTTATGATTATACGGTGAGACTATGGGACGTCAAGACAGGTACCTGTAAGACCATGAGTGGTCACACTAGTTCTGTATCATCTGTGGCTATATCCAGTGATTCAGAGTTCATCGTATCGGAAGTGGAGATTAGACGGTGAGACTATGGGACGTCAAGACAGGTACCTGTAAGACCATGAGTGGTCACACTAGTTCTGTATCATCTGTGGCTATATCCAGTGATTCAGAGTTCATCGTATCGGGAAGTTATGATTATACGGTGAGACTATGGGACGTCAAGACAGGTACCTGTAAGACCATGAGTGGTCACACTAGTTATGTATATCTGTGGCTATATCCAGTGATTCAGAGTTCATCGTATCGGTAAGTTATGATTATACGGTGAGACTATGGGACGTCAAGACAGGTACCTGTAAGACCATGAGTGGTCACACTAGTTCTGTATCATCTGTGGCTATATCCAGTGATTCAGAGTTCATCGTATCGGGAAGTTATGATTAGACGGTGAGACTATGGGACGTCAAGACAGGTACCTGTAAGACCATGAGTGGTCACACTAGTTCTGTATCATCTGTGGCTATATCCAGTGATTCAGAGTTCATCGTATCGGGAAGTTATGATTATACGGTGAGACTATGGGACGTCAAGACAGGTACCTGTAAGACCATGAGTGGTCACACTAGTTATGTATGATCTGTGGCTATATCCAGTGATTCAGAGTTCATCGAATCGGGAAGTTATGATTATACGGTGAGACTATGGGACGTCAAGACAGGTACCTGTAAGACCATGAGTGGTCACACAGGTTATGTATATGCTGTGGCTATATCCAGTGATTCAGAGTTCATCGTATCGGGAAGTTATGATAAGACGGTGAGACTATGGGACGTCAAGACAGGTACCTGTAAGACCATGAGTGGTCACTAGTTATGTATCATCTGTGGCTATATCCAGTGATTCAGAGTTCATCGTATCGGGAAGTTATGATTATACGGTGAGACTATGGGACGTCAAGACAGGTACCTGTAAGACCATGAGTGGTCACACTAGTTATGTATCATCTGTGGCTATATCCAGTGATTCAGAGTTCATCGTATCGGTAAGTTATGATTATACGGTGAGACTATGGGACGTCAAGACAGGTACCTGTAAGACCATGAGTGGTCACACTAGTTCTGTATCATCTGTGGCTATATCCAGTGATTCAGAGTTCATCGTATCGGGAAGTTATGATTATACGGTGAGACTATGGGACGTCAAGACAGGTACCTGTAAGACCATGAGTGGTCACACTAGTTCTGTATCATCTGTGGCTATATCCAGTGATTCAGAGTTCATCGTATCGGGAAGTTATGATTAGACGGTGAGACTATGGGACGTCAAGACAGGTACCTGTAAGACCATGAGTGGTCACACTAGTTCTGTATCATCTGTGGCTATATCCAGTGATTCAGAGTTCATCGTATCGGGAAGTTATGATTATACGGTGAGACTATGGGACGTCAAGACAGGTACCTGTAAGACCATGAGTGGTCACACAGATTATGTATATGCTGTGGCTATATCCAGTGATTCAGAGTTCATCGTATCGGGAAGTTATGATTATACGGTGAGACTATGGGACGTCAAGACAGGTACCTGTAAGACCATGAGTGGTCACACAGGTTATGTATATGCTGTGGCTATATCCAGTGATTCAGAGTTCATCGTATCGGGAAGTTATGATTATACGGTGAGACTATGGGACGTCAAGACAGGTACCTGTAAGACCATGAGTGGTCACACAGGTTATGTATATGCTGTGGCTATATCCAGTGATTCAGAGTTCATCGTATCGGGAAGTTATGATAAGACGGTGAGACTATGGGACGTCAAGACAGGTACCTGTAAGACCATGAGTGGTCACACTAGTTCTGTATCATCTGTGGCTATATCCAGTGATTCAGAGTTCATCGTATCGGGAAGTTATGATTATACGGTGAGACTATGGGACGTCAAGACAGGTACCTGTAAGACCATGAGTTGTCACACAGGTTATGTATATGCTGTGGCTATATCCAGTGATTCAGAGTTCATCGTATCGGGAAGTTATGATTATACGGTGAGACTATGGGACGTCAAGACAGGTACCTGTAAGACCATGAGCGGTCACACTAGTTCTGTATCATCTGTGGCTATATCCAGTGATTCAGAGTTCATCGTATCGGGAAGTTATGATAAGACGGTGAGACTATGGGACGTCAAGACAGGTACCTGTAAGACCATGAGTGGTCACACAGGTTATGTATATGCTGTGGCTATATCCAGTGATTCAGAGTTCATCGTATCGGGAAGTTATGATTAGACGGTGAGACTATGGGAAGTCAAGACAGGTACCTGTAAGACCATGAGTGGTCACACTAGTTCTGTATCATCTGTGGCTATATCCAGTGATTCAGAGTTCATCGAATCGGGAAGTTATGATTATACGGTGAGACTATGGGACGTCAAGACAGGTACCTGTAAGACCATGAGTGGTCACACTAGTTCTGTATCATCTGTGGCTATATCCAGTGATTCAGAGTTCATCGTATCGGGAAGTTATGATAAGACGGTGAGACTATGGGACGTCAAGACAGGTACCTGTAAGACCATGAGTGGTCACACTAGTTCTGTATCATCTGTGGCTATATCCAGTGATTCAGAGTTCATCGTATCGGGAAGTTATGATAAGACGGTGAGACTATGGGACGTCAAGACAGGTACCTGTAAGACCATGAGTGGTCACACTAGTTCTGTATCATCTGTGGCTATATCCAGTGATTCAGAGTTCATCGTATCGGGAAGTTATGATTAGACGGTGAGACTATGGGAAGTCAAGACAGGTACCTGTAAGACCATGAGTGGTCACACTAGTTATGTATGATCTGTGGCTATATCCAGTGATTCAGAGTTCATCGTATCGGGAAGTTATGATTATACGGTGAGACTATGGGACGTCAAGACAGGTACCTGTAAGACCATGAGTGGTCACACTAGTTCTGTATCATCTGTGGCTATATCCAGTGATTCAGAGTTCATCGTATCGGGAAGTTATGATAAGACGGTGAGACTATGGGACGTCAAGACAGGTACCTGTAAGACCATGAGTGGTCACACAGGTTATGTATATGCTGTAGGCTATATCCAGTGATTCAGAGTTCATCGTATCGGGAAGTATGATTAGACGGTGAGACTATGGGACGTCAAGACAGGTACCTGTAAGACCATGATTGGTCACACTAGTTCTGTATCATCTGTGGCTATATCCAGTGATTCAGAGTTCATCGTATCGGGAAAGTTATGATTATACGGTGAGACTATGGGACGTCCAAGACAGGTACCTGTAAAGACCATGAGTTGTCACACAGGTTATGTATATGCTGTGGCTATATCCAGTGATTCAGAGTTCATCGTATCGGGAAGTTATGATTATACGTGAGACTAATGGGACGTCAAGACAGGTACCTGTAAGACCATGAGTGGTCACACTAGTTCTGTATCATCTGTGGCTATATCCAGTGATTCAGAGTTCATCGTATCGGGAAGTTATGATAAGACGGTGAGACTATGGGACGTCAAGACAGGTACCTGTAAGACCATGAGTGGGGTCACACAGGTTATGTATATGCTGTGGCTATATCCAGTGATTCAGAGTTCATCGTATCGGGAAGTTATGATTAGACGGTGAGACTATGGGAAGTTCAAGACAGGTACCTGTAAGACCATGAGTGGTCACACTAGTTCTGTATCATCTGTGGCTATATCCAGTGATTCAGAGTTCATCGAATCGGGAAGTTATGATTATACGGTGAGACTATGGGACGTCAAGACAGGTACCTGTAAGACCATGAGTGGTCACACTAGTTCTGTATCATCTGTGGCTATATCCAGTGATTCAGAGTTCATCGTATCGGGAAGTTATGATAAGACGGTGAGACTATGGGACGTCAAGACAGGTACCTGTAAGACCATGAGTGGTCACACTAGTTCTGTATCATCTGTGGCTATATCCAGTGATTCAGAGTTCATCGTATCGGGAAGTTATGATAAGACGGTGAGGACTATGGGACGTCAAGACAGGTACCTGTAAGACCATGAGTGGTCACACTAGTTCTGTATCATCTGTGGCTATATCCAGTGATTCAGAGTTCATCGTATCGGGAAGTTATGATTAGACGGTGAGACTATGGGAAGTCAAGACAGGTACCTGTAAGACCATGAGTGGTCACACTAGTTATGTATGATCTGTGGCTATATCCAGTGATTCAGAGTTCATCGTATCGGGAAGTTATGATTATACGGTGAGACTATGGGACGTCAAGACAGGTACCTGTAAGACCATGAGTGGTCACACTAGTTCTGTATCATCTGTGGCTTATATCCAGTGATTCAGAGTTCATCGTATCGGGAAGTTATGATTATACGGTGAGACTATGGGACGTCAAGACAGGTACCTGTAAGACCATGAGTGGTCACACTAGTTATGTATATGCTGTGGCTATATCCAGTGATTCAGAGTTCATCGTATCGGGAAGTTATGATTATACGGTGAGACTATGGGACGTCAAGACAGGTACCTGTAAGACCATGAGTGGTCACACTAGTTATGTATCATCTGTGGCTATATCCAGTGATTCAGAGTTCATCGTATCGGGAAGTGGAGATTAGACGGTGAGACTATGGGACGTCAAGACAGGTACCTGTAAGACCATGAGTGGTCACACAGATTATGTATATGCTGTGGCTATATCCAGTGATTCAGAGTTCATCGTATCGGGAAGTTATGATTAGACGGTGAGACTATGGGACGTCAAGACAGGTACCTGTAAGACCATGAGTGGTCACACAGATTATGTATATGCTGTGGCTATATCCAGTGATTCAGAGTTCATCGTATCGGGAAGTTATGATTATACGGTGAGACTATGGGACGTCAAGACAGGTACCTGTAAGACCATGAGTGGTCACACAGGTTATGTATATGCTGTGGCTATATCCAGTGATTCAGAGTTCATCGTATCGGGAAGTTATGATTATACGGTGAGACTATGGGACGTCAAGACAGGTACCTGTAAGACCATGAGTGGTCACACTAGTTCTGTATCATCTGTGGCTATATCCAGTGATTCAGAGTTCATCGTATCGGGAAGTTATGATTATACGGTGAGGACTATGGGACGTCAAGACAGGTACCTGTAAGACCATGAGTGGTCACACTAGTTATGTATCATCTGTGGCTATATCCAGTGATTCAGAGTTCATCGTATCGGGAAGTTATGATTATACGGTGAGACTATGGGACGTCAAGACAGGTACCTGTAAGACCATGAGTGGTCACACTAGTTCTGTATCATCTGTGGCTATATCCAGTGATTCAGAGTTCATCGTATCGGGAAGTTATGATTATACGGTGAGACTATGGGACGTCAAGACAGGTACCTGTAAGACCATGAGTGGTCACACTAGTTCTGTATCATCTGTGGCTATATCCAGTGATTCAGAGTTCATCGTATCGGGAAGTTATGATTATACGGTGAGACTATGGGACGTCAAGACAGGTACCTGTAAGACCATGAGTGGTCACACTAGTTCTGTATCATCTGTGGCTATATCCAGTGATTCAGAGTTCATCGAATCGGGAAGTTATGATTATACGGGTGAGACTATGGGACGTCAAGACAGGTACCTGTAAGACCATGAGTGGTCACACTAGTTCTGTATCATCTGTGGCTATATCCAGTGATTCAGAGTTCATCGTATCGGGAAGTTATGATAAGACGGTGAGACTATGGGACGTCAAGACAGGTACCTGTAAGACCATGAGTGGTCACACAGGTTATGTATATGCTGTGGCTATATCCAGTGATTCAGAGTTCATCGTATCGGGAAGTTATGATTATACGGTGAGACTATGGGACGTCAAGACAGGTACCTGTAAGACCATGAGTGGTCACACTAGTTCTGTATCATCTGTGGCTATATCCAGTGATTCAGAGTTCATCGTATCGGGAAGTTATGATTATACGGTGAGACTATGGGACGTCAAGACAGGTACCTGTAAGACCATGAGTGGCCACACTAATGTTGTATATGCTGTGGCTATATCCAGTGATTCAGAGTTCATCGTATCGGGAAGTTATGATTATACGGTGAGACTATGGGACGTCAAGACAGGTACCTGTAAGACCATGAGTGGTCACACTAGTTCTGTATCATCTGTGGCTATATCCAGTGATTCAGAGTTCATCGTATCGGGAAGTTATGATTATACGGTGAGACTATGGGACGTCAAGACAGGTACCTGTAAGACCATGAGTGGTCACACTAGTTATGTATCATCTGTGGCTATATCCAGTGATTCAGAGTTCATCGTATCGGGAAGTTATGATAAGACGGTGAGACTATGGGGACGTCAAGACAGGTACCTGTAAGACCATGAGTGGTCACACAGGTTATGTATATGCTGTGGCTATATCCAGTGATTCAGAGTTCATCGTATCGGGAAGTTATGATAAGACGGTGAGACTATGGGACGTCAAGACAGGTACCTGTAAGACCATGAGTGGCCACACTAATGTTGTATATGCTGTGGCTATATCCAGTGATTCAGAGTTCATCGTATCGGGAAGTTATGATTATACGGTGAGACTATGGGACGTCAAGACAGGTACCTGTAAGACCATGAGTGGTCACACTAGTTCTGTATCATCTGTGGCTATATCCAGTGATTCAGAGTTCATCGTATCGGGAAGTTATGATTATACGGTGAGACTATGGGACGTCAAGACAGGTACCTGTAAGACCATGAGTGGTCACACTAGTTCTGTATCATCTGTGGCTATATCCAGTGATTCAGAGTTCATCGTATCGGGAAGTTATGATTATACGGTGAGACTATGGGGACGTCAAGACAGGTACCTGTAAGACCATGAGTGGTCACACTAGTTCTGTATCATCTGTGGCTATATCCAGTGATTCAGAGTTCATCGTATCGGGAAGTTATGATTAGACGGTGAGACTATGGGAAGTCAAGACAGGTACCTGTAAGACCATGAGTGGTCACACTAGTTATGTATGATCTGTGGCTATATCCAGTGATTCAGAGTTCATCGTATCGGGAAGTTATGATTATACGGTGAGACTATGGGACGTCAAGACAGGTACCTGTAAGACCATGAGTGGTCACACTAGTTCTGTATCATCTGTGGCTATATCCAGTGATTCAGAGTTCATCGTATCGGGAAGTTATGATTATACGGTGAGACTATGGGACGTCAAGACAGGTACCTGTAAGACCATGAGTGGTCACACTAGTTATGTATATGCTGTGGCTATATCCAGTGATTCAGAGTTCATCGTATCGGGAAGTTATGATTATACGGTGAGACTATGGGACGTCAAGACAGGTACCTGTAAGACCATGAGTGGTCACACTAGTTATGTATCATCTGTGGCTATATCCAGTGATTCAGAGTTCATCGTATCGGGAAGTGGAGATTAGACGGTGAGACTATGGGACGTCAAGACAGGTACCTGTAAGACCATGAGTGGTCACACAGATTATGTATATGCTGTGGCTATATCCAGTGATTCAGAGTTCATCGTATCGGGAAGTTATGATTAGACGGTGAGACTATGGGACGTCAAGACAGGTACCTGTAAGACCATGAGTGGTCACACAGATTATGTATATGCTGTGGCTATATCCAGTGATTCAGAGTTCATCGTATCGGGAAGTTATGATTATACGGTGAGACTATGGGACGTCAAGACAGGTACCTGTAAGACCATGAGTGGTCACACTAGTTCTGTATCATCTGTGGCTATATCCAGTGATTCAGAGTTCATCGTATCGGGAAGTTATGATTATACGGTGAGACTATGGGACGTCAAGACAGGTACCTGTAAGACCATGAGTGGTCACACTAGTTATGTATCATCTGTGGCTATATCCAGTGATTCAGAGTTCATCGTATCGGGAAGTTATGATTATACGGTGAGACTATGGGACGTCAAGACAGGTACCTGTAAGACCATGAGTGGTCACACTAGTTCTGTATCATCTGTGGCTATATCCAGTGATTCAGAGTTCATCGTATCGGGAAGTTATGATTATACGGTGAGACTATGGGACGTCAAGACAGGTACCTGTAAGACCATGAGTGGTCACACTAGTTCTGTATCATCTGTGGCTATATCCAGTGATTCAGAGTTCATCGTATCGGGAAGTTATGATTATACGGTGAGACTATGGGACGTCAAGACAGGTACCTGTAAGACCATGAGTGGTCACACTAGTTCTGTATCATCTGTGGCTATATCCAGTGATTCAGAGTTCATCGAATCGGGAAGTTATGATTATACGGTGAGACTATGGGACGTCAAGACAGGTACCTGTAAGACCATGAGTGGTCACACTAGTTCTGTATCATCTGTGGCTATATCCAGTGATTCAGAGTTCATCGAATCGGGAAGTTATGATAAGACGGTGAGACTATGGGACGTCAAGACAGGTACCTGTAAGACCATGAGTGGTCACACAGGTTATGTATATGCTGTGGCTATATCCAGTGATTCAGAGTTCATCGTATCGGGAAGTTATGATTATACGGTGAGACTATGGGACGTCAAGACAGGTACCTGTAAGACCATGAGTGGTCACACTAGTTCTGTATCATCTGTGGCTATATCCAGTGATTCAGAGTTCATCGTATCGGGAAGTTATGATTATACGGTGAGACTATGGGACGTCAAGACAGGTACCTGTAAGACCATGAGTGGTCACACAGGTTATGTATATGCTGGCTATATCCAGTGATTCAGAGTTCATCGTATCGGGAAGTTATGATTATACGGTGAGACTATGGGACGTCAAGACAGGTACCTGTAAGACCATGAGTGGTCACACTAGTTCTGTATCATCTGTGGCTATATCCAGTGATTCAGAGTTCATCGTATCGGGAAGTTATGATTATACGGTGAGACTATGGGACGTCAAGACAGGTACCTGTAAGACCATGAGTGGTCACACTAGTTATGTATCATCTGTGGCTATATCCAGTGATTCAGAGTTCATCGTATCGGGAAGTTATGATAAGACGGTGAGACTATGGGACGTCAAGACAGGTACCTGTAAGACCATGAGTGGTCACACAGGTTATGTATATGCTGTGGCTATATCCAGTGATTCAGAGTTCATCGTATCGGGAAGTTATGATTATACGGTGAGGACTATGGGACGTCAAGACAGGTACCTGTAAGACCATGAGTGGTCACACTAGTTATGTATCATCTGTGGCTATATCCAGTGATTCAGAGTTCATCGTATCGGGAAGTGGAGATTAGACGGTGAGACTATGGGACGTCAAGACAGGTACCTGTAAGACCATGAGTGGTCACACAGGTTATGTATATGCTGTGGCTATATCCAGTGATTCAGAGTTCATCGTATCGGGAAGTGGAGATTAGACGGTGAGACTATGGGACGTCAAGACAGGTACCTGTAAGACCATGAGTGGTCACACTAGTTCTGTATCATCTGTGGCTATATCCAGTGATTCAGAGTTCATCGTATCGGGAAGTTATGATTATACGGTGAGACTATGGGACGTCAAGACAGGTACCTGTAAGACCATGAGTGGTCACACAGATTATGTAAATGCAGTGGCTATATCCAGTGATTCAGAGTTCATCGTATCGGGAAGTGATGATAATACGGTGAGACTATGGGACGTCAAGACAGGTACCTGTAAGACCATGAGTGGTCACACAGGTTATGTATATGCTGTGGCTATATCCAGTGATTCAGAGTTCATCGTATCGGGAAGTTATGATTATACGGTGAGACTATGGGACGTCAAGACAGGTACCTGTAAGACCATGAGTGGTCACACTAGTTATGTATCATCTGTGGCTATATCCAGTGATTCAGAGTTCATCGTATCGGGAAGTGATGATAATACGGTGAGACTATGGGACGTCAAGACAGGTACCTGTAAGACCATGAGTGGTCACACAGGTTATGTATATGCTGTGGCTATATCCAGTGATTCAGAGTTCATCGTATCGGGAAGTTATGATTATACGGTGAGACTATGGGACGTCAAGACAGGTACCTGTAAGACCATGAGTGGTCACACTAGTTATGTATCATCTGTGGCTATATCCAGTGATTCAG
>CAMPDV010006528.1:0-19223 GCA_946699065.1 Loxodes magnus
AGAAAAGTAAGAAAAAAGTCATTAAATATAATAATTAGTTATCAAATACTAGAAAAGATATTTTTGATTATATTTCCATGAAAAGTGAAGAAGAAAAGTAAGAAAAAAGTCATTAAATCAATGATAATTAGTTATCAAATACTAGAAAAGATATTTTTGATTATATTTCCATGAAAAGTGAAGAAGAAAAGTAAGAAAAAAGTCATAAAATCAATGATAATTAGTTATCAAATACTAGAAAAGATATTTTTGATTATATTTCCATGAAAAGTGAAGAAGAAAAGTAAGAAAAAAGTCATTAAATATAATAATTAGTTATCAAATACTAGAAAAGATATTTTTGATTATATTTCCATGAAAAGTGAAGAAGAAAAGTAAGAAAAAAGTCATTAAATCAATGATAATTAGTTATCAAATACTAGAAAAGATATTTTTGATTATATTTCCATGAAAAGTGAAGAAGAAAAGTAAGAAAAAAGTCATTAAATCAATGATAATTAGTTATCAGATACTAGAAAAGATATTTTTGATTATATTTCCATGAAAAGTGAAGAAGAAAAGTAAGAAAAAAGTTATTAAATCAATAATAATTAGTTATCAAATACTAGAAAAGATATTTTTGATTATATTTCCATGAAAAGTGAAGAAGAAAAGTAAGAAAAAAGTCATAAAATCAATGATAATTAGTTATCAAATACTAGAAAAGATATTTTTGATTATATTTCCATGAAAAGTGAAGAAGAAAAGTAAGAAAAAAGTCATTAAATCAATGATAATTAGTTATCAAATACTAGAAAAGATATTTTTGATTATATTTCCATGAAAAGTGAAGAAGAAAAGTAAGAAAAAAGTTATTAAATCAATGATAATCAGTTATCAAATACTAGAAAAGATATTTTTGATTATATTTCCATGAAAAGTGAAGAAGAAAAGTAAGAAAAAAGTCATTAAATCAATGATAATTAGTTATCAAATACTAGAAAAGATATTTTTGATTATATTTCCATGAAAAGTGAAGAAGAAAAGTAAGAAAAAAGTCATTAAATCAATGATAATTAGTTATCAAATACTAGAAAAGATATTTTTGATTATATTTCCATGAAAAGTGAAGAAGAAAAGTTAGAAAATAGTCATTAAATCAATGATAATTAGTTATCAAATACTAGAAAAGATATTTTTGATTATATTTCCATGAAAAGTGAAGAAGAAAAGTTAGAAAATAGTCATTAAATCAATGATAATTAGTTATCAAATACTAGAAAAGATATTTTTGATTATATTTCCATGAAAAGTGAAGAAGAAAAGTTAGAAAATAGTCATTAAATCAATGATAATTAGTTATCAAATACTAGAAAAGATATTTTTGATTATATTTCCATGAAAAGTGAAGAAGAAAAGTAAGAAAAAAGTCATTAAATCAATGATAATCAGTTATCAAATACTAGAAAAGATATTTTTGATTATATTTCCATGAAAAGTGAAGAAGAAAAGTAAGAAAAAAGTCATTAAATCAATGATAATTAGTTATCAAATACTAGAAAAGATATTTTTGATTATATTTCCATGAAAAGTGAAGAAGAAAAGTAAGAAAAAAGTCATTAAATCAATGATAATTAGTTATCAAATACTAGAAAAGATATTTTTGATTATATTTCCATGAAAAGTGAAGAAGAAAAGTAAGAAAAAAGTCATTAAATCAATGATAATTAGTTATCAAATACTAGAAAAGATATTTTTGATTATATTTCCATGAAAAGTGAAGAAGAAAAGTAAGAAAAAAGTCATTAAATCAATGATAATCAGTTATCAAATACTAGAAAAGATATTTTTGATTATATTTCCATGAAAAGTGAAGAAGAAAAGTAAGAAAAAAGTCATAAAATATAATAATTAGTTATCAGATACTAGAAAAGATATATTTTTGATTATATTTCCATGAAAAGTGAAGAAGAAAAGTTAGAAAAGTAGTCATTAAATCAATGATAATTAGTTATCAAATACTAGAAAAGATATTTTTGATTATATTTCCATGAAAAGTGAAGAAGAAAAGTAAGAAAAAAGTCATTAAATCAATGATAATTAGTTATCAAATACTAGAAAAGATATTTTTGATTATATTTCCATGAAAAGTGAAGAAGAAAAGTAAGAAAAAAGTCATTAAATCAATAATAATTAGTTATCAAATACTAGAAAAGATATTTTTGATTATATTTCCATGAAAAGTGAAGAAGAAAAGTAAGAAAAAAGTCATAAAATATAATAATTAGTTATCAAATACTAGAAAAGATATTTTTGATTATATTTCCATGAAAAGTGAAGAAGAAAAGTAAGAAAAAAGTCATTAAATCAATGATAATCAGTTATCAAATACTAGAAAAGATATTTTTGATTATATTTCCATGAAAAGTGAAGAAGAAAAGTAAGAAAAAAGTCATAAAATATAATAATTAGTTATCAAATACTAGAAAAGATATTTTTGATTATATTTCCATGAAAAGTGAAGAAGAAAAGTAAGAAAAAAGTCATTAAATCAATGATAATTAGTTATCAAATACTAGAAAAGATATTTTTGATTATATTTCCATGAAAAGTGAAGAAGAAAAGTAAGAAAAAAGTCATTAAATATAATAATTAGTTATCAAATACTAGAAAAGATATTTTTGATTATATTTCCATGAAAAGTGAAGAAGAAAAGTAAGAAAAAAGTCATTAAATCAATGATAATTAGTTATCAGATACTAGAAAAGATATTTTTGATTATATTTCCATGAAAAGTGAAGAAGAAAAGTAAGAAAAAAGTCATTAAATCAATGATAATTAGTTATCAAATACTAGAAAAGATATTTTTGATTATATTTCCATGAAAAGTGAAGAAGAAAAGTAAGAAAAAAGTCATTAAATCAATGATAATTAGTTATCAAATACTAGAAAAGATATTTTTGATTATATTTCCATGAAAAGTGAAGAAGAAAAGTAAGAAAAAAGTCATTAAATCAATGATAATTAGTTATCAAATACTAGAAAAGATATTTTTGATTATATTTCCATGAAAAGTGAAGAAGAAAAGTAAGAAAAAAGTCATTAAATCAATGATAATCAGTTATCAAATACTAGAAAAGATATTTTTGATTATATTTCCATGAAAAGTGAAGAAGAAAAGTAAGAAAAAAGTCATTAAATATAATAATTAGTTATCAAATACTAGAAAAGATATTTTTGATTATATTTCCATGAAAAGTGAAGAAGAAAAGTAAGAAAAAAGTCATTAAATCAATGATAATTAGTTATCAAATACTAGAAAAGATATTTTTGATTATATTTCCATGAAAAGTGAAGAAGAAAAGTAAGAAAAAAGTTATTAAATCAATGATAATCAGTTATCAAATACTAGAAAAGATATTTTTGATTATATTTCCATGAAAAGTGAAGAAGAAAAGTAAGAAAAAAGTCATAAAATCAATGATAATTAGTTATCAAATACTAGAAAAGATATTTTTGATTATATTTCCATGAAAAGTGAAGAAGAAAAGTAAGAAAAAAGTCATTAAATCAATGATAATCAGTTATCAAATACTAGAAAAGATATTTTTGATTATATTTCCATGAAAAGTGAAGAAGAAAAGTAAGAAAAAAGTCATAAAATATAATAATTAGTTATCAAATACTAGAAAAGATATTTTTGATTATATTTCCATGAAAAGTGAAGAAGAAAAGTAAGAAAAAAGTCATTAAATCAATGATAATCAGTTATCAAATACTAGAAAAGATATTTTTGATTATATTTCCATGAAAAGTGAAGAAGAAAAGTAAGAAAAAAGTCATAAAATATAATAATTAGTTATCAAATACTAGAAAAGATATTTTTGATTATATTTCCATGAAAAGTGAAGAAGAAAAGTTAGAAAATAGTCATTAAATCAATGATAATTAGTTATCAAATACTAGAAAAGATATTTTTGATTATATTTCCATGAAAAGTGAAGAAGAAAAGTAAGAAAAAAGTCATTAAATCAATGATAATCAGTTATCAAATACTAGAAAAGATATTTTTGATTATATTTCCATGAAAAGTGAAGAAGAAAAGTAAGAAAAAAGTCATTAAATCAATAATAATTAGTTATCAGATACTAGAAAAGATATTTTTGATTATATTTCCATGAAAAGTGAAGAAGAAAAGTAAGAAAAAAGTCATTAAATCAATGATAATTAGTTATCAAATACTAGAAAAGATATTTTTGATTATATTTCCATGAAAAGTGAAGAAGAAAAGTAAGAAAAAAGTCATTAAATCAATGATAATCAGTTATCAAATACTAGAAAAGATATTTTTGATTATATTTCCATGAAAAGTGAAGAAGAAAAGTAAGAAAAAAGTCATTAAATCAATGATAATCAGTTATCAAATACTAGAAAAGATATTTTTGATTATATTTCCATGAAAAGTGAAGAAGAAAAGTAAGAAAAAAGTCATTAAATCAATGATAATTAGTTATCAAATACTAGAAAAGATATTTTTGATTATATTTCCATGAAAAGTGAAGAAGAAAAGTAAGAAAAAAGTTATTAAATCAATAATAATTAGTTATCAGATACTAGAAAAGATATTTTTGATTATATTTCCATGAAAAGTGAAGAAGAAAAGTAAGAAAAAAGTCATTAAATCAATGATAATCAGTTATCAAATACTAGAAAAGATATTTTTGATTATATTTCCATGAAAAGTGAAGAAGAAAAGTAAGAAAAAAGTCATTAAATCAATGATAATTAGTTATCAAATACTAGAAAAGATATTTTTGATTATATTTCCATGAAAAGTGAAGAAGAAAAGTAAGAAAAAAGTCATTAAATATAATAATTAGTTATCAAATACTAGAAAAGATATTTTTGATTATATTTCCATGAAAAGTGAAGAAGAAAAGTAAGAAAAAAGTCATTAAATCAATGATAATTAGTTATCAAATACTAGAAAAGATATTTTTGATTATATTTCCATGAAAAGTGAAGAAGAAAAGTAAGAAAAAAGTCATAAAATCAATGATAATTAGTTATCAGATACTAGAAAAGATATTTTTGATTATATTTCCATGAAAAGTGAAGAAGAAAAGTAAGAAAAAAGTCATTAAATATAATAATTAGTTATCAAATACTAGAAAAGATATTTTTGATTATATTTCCATGAAAAGTGAAGAAGAAAAGTAAGAAAAAAGTCATAAAATATAATAATTAGTTATCAAATACTAGAAAAGATATTTTTGATTATATTTCCATGAAAAGTGAAGAAGAAAAGTAAGAAAAAAGTCATTAAATCAATGATAATTAGTTATCAAATACTAGAAAAGATATTTTTGATTATATTTCCATGAAAAGTGAAGAAGAAAAGTAAGAAAAAAGTCATAAAATATAATAATTAGTTATCAAATACTAGAAAAGATATTTTTGATTATATTTCCATGAAAAGTGAAGAAGAAAAGTAAGAAAAAAGTCATTAAATATAATAATCAGTTATCAAATACTAGAAAAGATATTTTTGATTATATTTCCATGAAAAGTGAAGAAGAAAAGTAAGAAAAAAGTCATTAAATCAATGATAATTAGTTATCAAATACTAGAAAAGATATTTTTGATTATATTTCCATGAAAAGTGAAGAAGAAAAGTAAGAAAAAAGTCATTAAATCAATGATAATTAGTTATCAAATACTAGAAAAGATATTTTTGATTATATTTCCATGAAAAGTGAAGAAGAAAAGTAAGAAAAAAGTTATTAAATCAATGATAATCAGTTATCAAATACTAGAAAAGATATTTTTGATTATATTTCCATGAAAAGTGAAGAAGAAAAGTAAGAAAAAAGTCATTAAATCAATGATAATTAGTTATCAAATACTAGAAAAGATATTTTTGATTATATTTCCATGAAAAGTGAAGAAGAAAAGTTAGAAAATAGTCATTAAATCAATGATAATTAGTTATCAAATACTAGAAAAGATATTTTTGATTATATTTCCATGAAAAGTGAAGAAGAAAAGTAAGAAAAAAGTCATTAAATCAATGATAATCAGTTATCAAATACTAGAAAAGATATTTTTGATTATATTTCCATGAAAAGTGAAGAAGAAAAGTAAGAAAAAAGTCATTAAATCAATGATAATCAGTTATCAAATACTAGAAAAGATATTTTTGATTATATTTCCATGAAAAGTGAAGAAGAAAAGTAAGAAAAAAGTCATTAAATCAATGATAATTAGTTATCAAATACTAGAAAAGATATTTTTGATTATATTTCCATGAAAAGTGAAGAAGAAAAGTAAGAAAAAAGTCATTAAATCAATGATAATCAGTTATCAGATACTAGAAAAGATATTTTTGATTATATTTCCATGAAAAGTGAAGAAGAAAAGTAAGAAAAAAGTTATTAAATCAATGATAATTAGTTATCAAATACTAGAAAAGATATTTTTGATTATATTTCCATGAAAAGTGAAGAAGAAAAGTAAGAAAAAAGTTATTAAATATAATAATTAGTTATCAAATACTAGAAAAGATATTTTTGATTATATTTCCATGAAAAGTGAAGAAGAAAAGTAAGAAAAAAGTCATTAAATCAATGATAATCAGTTATCAAATACTAGAAAAGATATTTTTGATTATATTTCCATGAAAAGTGAAGAAGAAAAGTAAGAAAAAAGTCATTAAATCAATGATAATTAGTTATCAAATACTAGAAAAGATATTTTTGATTATATTTCCATGAAAAGTGAAGAAGAAAAGTAAGAAAAAAGTCATTAAATCAATGATAATTAGTTATCAAATACTAGAAAAGATATTTTTGATTATATTTCCATGAAAAGTGAAGAAGAAAAGTAAGAAAAAAGTCATAAAATCAATGATAATTAGTTATCAAATACTAGAAAAGATATTTTTGATTATATTTCCATGAAAAGTGAAGAAGAAAAGTAAGAAAAAAGTTATTAAATCAATGATAATCAGTTATCAAATACTAGAAAAGATATTTTTGATTATATTTCCATGAAAAGTGAAGAAGAAAAGTAAGAAAAAAGTCATTAAATCAATGATAATCAGTTATCAAATACTAGAAAAGATATTTTTGATTATATTTCCATGAAAAGTGAAGAAGAAAAGTAAGAAAAAAGTTATTAAATCAATGATAATTAGTTATCAAATACTAGAAAAGATATTTTTGATTATATTTCCATGAAAAGTGAAGAAGAAAAGTAAGAAAAAAGTCATAAAATCAATGATAATTAGTTATCAAATACTAGAAAAGATATTTTTGATTATATTTCCATGAAAAGTGAAGAAGAAAAGTAAGAAAAAAGTTATTAAATCAATGATAATCAGTTATCAAATACTAGAAAAGATATTTTTGATTATATTTCCATGAAAAGTGAAGAAGAAAAGTAAGAAAAAAGTTATTAAATCAATGATAATCAGTTATCAAATACTAGAAAAGATATTTTTGATTATATTTCCATGAAAAGTGAAGAAGAAAAGTAAGAAAAAAGTCATTAAATCAATGATAATTAGTTATCAAATACTAGAAAAGATATTTTTGATTATATTTCCATGAAAAGTGAAGAAGAAAAGTAAGAAAAAAGTTATTAAATCAATGATAATCAGTTATCAAATACTAGAAAAGATATTTTTGATTATATTTCCATGAAAAGTGAAGAAGAAAAGTAAGAAAAAAGTCATTAAATCAATGATAATCAGTTATCAAATACTAGAAAAGATATTTTTGATTATATTTCCATGAAAAGTGAAGAAGAAAAGTAAGAAAAAAGTCATAAAATATAATAATTAGTTATCAAATACTAGAAAAGATATTTTTGATTATATTTCCATGAAAAGTGAAGAAGAAAAGTAAGAAAAAAGTCATTAAATCAATGATAATTAGTTATCAAATACTAGAAAAGATATTTTTGATTATATTTCCATGAAAAGTGAAGAAGAAAAGTAAGAAAAAAGTCATTAAATCAATGATAATTAGTTATCAAATACTAGAAAAGATATTTTTGATTATATTTCCATGAAAAGTGAAGAAGAAAAGTTAGAAAATAGTCATTAAATCAATGATAATTAGTTATCAAATACTAGAAAAGATATTTTTGATTATATTTCCATGAAAAGTGAAGAAGAAAAGTAAGAAAAAAGTCATTAAATCAATGATAATCAGTTATCAAATACTAGAAAAGATATTTTTGATTATATTTCCATGAAAAGTGAAGAAGAAAAGTAAGAAAAAAGTCATTAAATCAATGATAATCAGTTATCAAATACTAGAAAAGATATTTTTGATTATATTTCCATGAAAAGTGAAGAAGAAAAGTAAGAAAAAAGTCATTAAATCAATGATAATTAGTTATCAAATACTAGAAAAGATATTTTTGATTATATTTCCATGAAAAGTGAAGAAGAAAAGTAAGAAAAAAGTTATTAAATCAATAATAATTAGTTATCAGATACTAGAAAAGATATTTTTGATTATATTTCCATGAAAAGTGAAGAAGAAAAGTAAGAAAAAAGTCATTAAATCAATGATAATTAGTTATCAAATACTAGAAAAGATATTTTTGATTATATTTCCATGAAAAGTGAAGAAGAAAAGTAAGAAAAAAGTCATTAAATCAATAATAATTAGTTATCAGATACTAGAAAAGATATTTTTGATTATATTTCCATGAAAAGTGAAGAAGAAAAGTAAGAAAAAAGTCATTAAATCAATGATAATTAGTTATCAAATACTAGAAAAGATATTTTTGATTATATTTCCATGAAAAGTGAAGAAGAAAAGTAAGAAAAAAGTCATTAAATCAATAATAATTAGTTATCAAATACTAGAAAAGATATTTTTGATTATATTTCCATGAAAAGTGAAGAAGAAAAGTAAGAAAAAAGTCATTAAATCAATGATAATTAGTTATCAAATACTAGAAAAGATATTTTTGATTATATTTCCATGAAAAGTGAAGAAGAAAAGTAAGAAAAAAGTCATTAAATCAATGATAATTAGTTATCAAATACTAGAAAAGATATTTTTGATTATATTTCCATGAAAAGTGAAGAAGAAAAGTAAGAAAAAAGTCATAAAATCAATGATAATTAGTTATCAAATACTAGAAAAGATATTTTTGATTATATTTCCATGAAAAGTGAAGAAGAAAAGTAAGAAAAAAGTCATTAAATCAATGATAATTAGTTATCAAATACTAGAAAAGATATTTTTGATTATATTTCCATGAAAAGTGAAGAAGAAAAGTAAGAAAAAAGTCATTAAATCAATGATAATTAGTTATCAAATACTAGAAAAGATATTTTTGATTATATTTCCATGAAAAGTGAAGAAGAAAAGTAAGAAAAAAGTCATTAAATCAATGATAATTAGTTATCAAATACTAGAAAAGATATTTTTGATTATATTTCCATGAAAAGTGAAGAAGAAAAGTAAGAAAAAAGTCATAAAATATAATAATTAGTTATCAAATACTAGAAAAGATATTTTTGATTATATTTCCATGAAAAGTGAAGAAGAAAAGTAAGAAAAAAGTCATTAAATCAATGATAATTAGTTATCAAATACTAGAAAAGATATTTTTGATTATATTTCCATGAAAAGTGAAGAAGAAAAGTAAGAAAAAAGTTATTAAATCAATGATAATCAGTTATCAAATACTAGAAAAGATATTTTTGATTATATTTCCATGAAAAGTGAAGAAGAAAAGTAAGAAAAAAGTCATAAAATCAATGATAATTAGTTATCAAATACTAGAAAAGATATTTTTGATTATATTTCCATGAAAAGTGAAGAAGAAAAGTAAGAAAAAAGTCATTAAATCAATGATAATTAGTTATCAAATACTAGAAAAGATATTTTTGATTATATTTCCATGAAAAGTGAAGAAGAAAAGTAAGAAAAAAGTTATTAAATCAATGATAATTAGTTATCAAATACTAGAAAAGATATTTTTGATTATATTTCCATGAAAAGTGAAGAAGAAAAGTAAGAAAAAAGTCATTAAATCAATGATAATCAGTTATCAAATACTAGAAAAGATATTTTTGATTATATTTCCATGAAAAGTGAAGAAGAAAAGTAAGAAAAAAGTCATTAAATCAATGATAATTAGTTATCAAATACTAGAAAAGATATTTTTGATTATATTTCCATGAAAAGTGAAGAAGAAAAGTAAGAAAAAAGTCATAAAATATAATAATTAGTTATCAAATACTAGAAAAGATATTTTTGATTATATTTCCATGAAAAGTGAAGAAGAAAAGTTAGAAAATAGTCATTAAATCAATGATAATTAGTTATCAAATACTAGAAAAGATATTTTTGATTATATTTCCATGAAAAGTGAAGAAGAAAAGTAAGAAAAAAGTCATTAAATCAATGATAATTAGTTATCAAATACTAGAAAAGATATTTTTGATTATATTTCCATGAAAAGTGAAGAAGAAAAGTAAGAAAAAAGTCATTAAATCAATGATAATTAGTTATCAAATACTAGAAAAGATATTTTTGATTATATTTCCATGAAAAGTGAAGAAGAAAAGTAAGAAAAAAGTCATTAAATCAATGATAATCAGTTATCAAATACTAGAAAAGATATTTTTGATTATATTTCCATGAAAAGTGAAGAAGAAAAGTAAGAAAAAAGTCATTAAATATAATAATCAGTTATCAAATACTAGAAAAGATATTTTTGATTATATTTCCATGAAAAGTGAAGAAGAAAAGTAAGAAAAAAGTCATTAAATCAATGATAATTAGTTATCAAATACTAGAAAAGATATTTTTGATTATATTTCCATGAAAAGTGAAGAAGAAAAGTAAGAAAAAAGTCATTAAATCAATGATAATTAGTTATCAAATACTAGAAAAGATATTTTTGATTATATTTCCATGATAATTAGTTATCAAATACTGATAGATTATAAGAAAAGTGAAGAAGAAAAGTAAGAAAAAAGTCATTAAATCAATGATAATTAGTACTAGAAAAGATATTTTTGAATATTTCATGAAAAGTGAAGAAGAAAAGTGATAATTAGTTATCAAATACTAGAAAAGATATTTTTGATTATATTTCCATGAAAAGTAGAAAAGATATTTTTGATTATATTTCCATGAAAAGTGAAGAAGAAAAGTAAGAAAAAAGAAAAGTTATCAAATACTAGAAAAGATATTTTTGATTATATTTCCATGAAAAGTGAAGAAGAAAAGTAAAAGTTATCAAATACTAGAAAAGATATTTTTAATCATTAAATCAATGATAATTAGTTATCAAATACTAGAAAAGATATTTTTGATTATATTTCCATGAAAAATAAATCAATGATAATTAGTTATCAAATACTAGAAAAGATATTTTTGATTATATTTCCATGAAAAGTGAAGAAGAAAAGAAGAAGATTTTTAATATTTCCATGAAAAGTGAAGAAGAAAAGTAAGAAAAAAGTCATTAAATCAATGATAATTAGTTATCAAATACTAGAAAAGATATTTTTGATTATATTTCCATGAAAAGTGAAGAAGAAAAGTAAGAAAAAAGTCATTAAATCAATGATAATTAGTTATCAAATACTAGAAAAGATATTTTTGATTATAAGAAAATACTAGAAAAGATATTTTTGATTATATTTCCATGAAAAGTGAAGAAGAAAAGTAAGAAAAAAGTCATGAAGAAGAAAAGTAAGAAAAAAATGATAATTAGTTATCAAATACTAGAAAAGATATTTTTGATTATATTTCCATGAAAAGTGAAGAAGAAAAGTAGAAAAGATAGAAAAAAGTCATTAAATCAATGATAATAGTTATCAAATACTAGAAAAGATATAATTAGTTATCAAATACTAGAAAAGATATTTTTGATTATATTTCCATGAAAAGTGAAGAAGAAAAGTAAGAAAAAAGTCATAAAATATAATAATTAGTTATCAAATACTAGAAAAGATATTTTTGATTATATTTCCATGAAAAGTGAAGAAGAAAAGTAAGAAAAAAGTCATTAAATCAATGATAATTAGTTATCAAATACTAGAAAAGATATTTTTGATTATATTTCCATGAAAAGTGAAGAAGAAAAGTAAGAAAAAAGTCATAAAATCAATGATAATTAGTTATCAAATACTAGAAAAGATATTTTTGATTATATTTCCATGAAAAGTGAAGAAGAAAAGTTAGAAAATAGTCATTAAATCAATGATAATTAGTTATCAAATACTAGAAAAGATATTTTTGATTATATTTCCATGAAAAGTGAAGAAGAAAAGTAAGAAAAAAGTCATTAAATCAATGATAATTAGTTATCAAATACTAGAAAAGATATTTTTGATTATATTTCCATGAAAAGTGAAGAAGAAAAGTAAGAAAAAAGTCATTAAATCAATGATAATTAGTTATCAAATACTAGAAAAGATATTTTTGATTATATTTCCATGAAAAGTGAAGAAGAAAAGTAAGAAAAAAGTCATTAAATCAATGATAATTAGTTATCAAATACTAGAAAAGATATTTTTGATTATATTTCCATGAAAAGTGAAGAAGAAAAGTAAGAAAAAAGTCATTAAATCATAATTATTAGTTATCAGATACTAGAAAAGATATTTTTGATTATATTTCCATGAAAAGTGAAGAAGAAAAGTAAGAAAAAAGTTATTAAATCAATAATAATTAGTTATCAGATACTAGAAAAGATATTTTTGATTATATTTCCATGAAAAGTGAAGAAGAAAAGTAAGAAAAAAGTCATTAAATCAATGATAATTAGTTATCAAATACTAGAAAAGATATTTTTGATTATATTTCCATGAAAAGTGAAGAAGAAAAGTAAGAAAAAAGTCATTAAATCAATGATAATTAGTTATCAAATACTAGAAAAGATATTTTTGATTATATTTCCATGAAAAGTGAAGAAGAAAAGTAAGAAAAAAGTTATTAAATCAATGATAATCAGTTATCAAATACTAGAAAAGATATTTTTGATTATATTTCCATGAAAAGTGAAGAAGAAAAGTAAGAAAAAAGTCATAAAATCAATGATAATTAGTTATCAAATACTAGAAAAGATATTTTTGATTATATTTCCATGAAAAGTGAAGAAGAAAAGTAAGAAAAAAGTCATTAAATCAATGATAATTAGTTATCAAATACTAGAAAAGATATTTTTGATTATATTTCCATGAAAAGTGAAGAAGAAAAGTAAGAAAATAGTCATTAAATCAATGATAATTAGTTATCAAATACTAGAAAAGATATTTTTGATTATATTTCCATGAAAAGTGAAGAAGAAAAGTAAGAAAAAAGTTATTAAATCAATGATAATCAGTTATCAAATACTAGAAAAGATATTTTTGATTATATTTCCATGAAAAGTGAAGAAGAAAAGTAAGAAAAAAGTCATTAAATCAATGATAATTAGTTATCAAATACTAGAAAAGATATTTTTGATTATATTTCCATGAAAAGTGAAGAAGAAAAGTAAGAAAAAAGTCATAAAATATAATAATTAGTTATCAAATACTAGAAAAGATATTTTTGATTATATTTCCATGAAAAGTGAAGAAGAAAAGTTAGAAAATAGTCATTAAATCAATGATAATTAGTTATCAAATACTAGAAAAGATATTTTTGATTATATTTCCATGAAAAGTGAAGAAGAAAAGTAAGAAAAAAGTCATAAAATATAATAATTAGTTATCAGATACTAGAAAAGATATTTTTGATTATATTTCCATGAAAAGTGAAGAAGAAAAGTAAGAAAAAAGTCATAAAATATAATAATTAGTTATCAAATACTAGAAAAGATATTTTTGATTATATTTCCATGAAAAGTGAAGAAGAAAAGTAAGAAAAAAGTCATTAAATCAATGATAATTAGTTATCAAATACTAGAAAAGATATTTTTGATTATATTTCCATGAAAAGTGAAGAAGAAAAGTAAGAAAAAAGTCATAAAATATAATAATTAGTTATCAGATACTAGAAAAGATATTTTTGATTATATTTCCATGAAAAGTGAAGAAGAAAAGTAAGAAAAAAGTTATTAAATCAATAATAATTAGTTATCAAATACTAGAAAAGATATTTTTGATTATATTTCCATAAAAAGTGAAGAAGAAAAGTAAGAAAATAGTCATTAAATCAATAATAATTAGTTATCAAATACTAGAAAAGATATTTTTGATTATATTTCCATGAAAAGTGAAGAAGAAAAGTAAGAAAAAAGTCATTAAATCAATGATAATTAGTTATCAAATACTAGAAAAGATATTTTTGATTATATTTCCATGAAAAGTGAAGAAGAAAAGTAAGAAAAAAGTCATTAAATATAATAATTAGTTATCAAATACTAGAAAAGATATTTTTGATTATATTTCCATGAAAAGTGAAGAAGAAAAGTAAGAAAAAAGTCATTAAATCAATGATAATTAGTTATCAAATACTAGAAAAGATATTTTTGATTATATTTCCATGAAAAGTGAAGAAGAAAAGTAAGAAAAAAGTCATTAAATCAATGATAATTAGTTATCAAATACTAGAAAAGATATTTTTGATTATATTTCCATGAAAAGTGAAGAAGAAAAGTAAGAAAAAAGTCATAAAATATAATAATTAGTTATCAAATACTAGAAAAGATATTTTTGATTATATTTCCATGAAAAGTGAAGAAGAAAAGTTAGAAAATAGTCATTAAATCAATGATAATTAGTTATCAAATACTAGAAAAGATATTTTTGATTATATTTCCATGAAAAGTGAAGAAGAAAAGTAAGAAAAAAGTCATTAAATCAATGATAATTAGTTATCAAATACTAGAAAAGATATTTTTGATTATATTTCCATGAAAAGTGAAGAAGAAAAGTTAGAAAATAGTCATTAAATCAATGATAATTAGTTATCAAATACTAGAAAAGATATTTTTGATTATATTTCCATGAAAAGTGAAGAAGAAAAGTAAGAAAAAAGTCATAAATCAATGATAATCAGTTATCAAATACTAGAAAAGATATTTTTGATTATATTTCCATGAAAAGTGAAGAAGAAAAGTAAGAAAAAAGTCATTAAATATAATAATCAGTTATCAAATACTAGAAAAGATATTTTTGATTATATTTCCATGAAAAGTGAAGAAGAAAAGTAAGAAAAAAGTCATTAAATCAATGATAATTAGTTATCAAATACTAGAAAAGATATTTTTGATTATATTTCCATGAAAAGTGAAGAAGAAAAGTAAGAAAAAAGTCATTAAATCAATGATAATTAGTTATCAAATACTAGAAAAGATATTTTTGATTATATTTCCATGAAAAGTGAAGAAGAAAAGTAAGAAAAAAGTCATAAAATATAATAATTAGTTATCAAATACTAGAAAAGATATTTTTGATTATATTTCCATGAAAAGTGAAGAAGAAAAGTAAGAAAAAAGTCATTAAATCAATGATAATTAGTTATCAGATACTAGAAAAGATATTTTTGATTATATTTCCATGAAAAGTGAAGAAGAAAAGTAAGAAAAAAGTCATAAAATATAATAATTAGTTATCAAATACTAGAAAAGATATTTTTGATTATATTTCCATGAAAAGTGAAGAAGAAAAGTAGAAAAAAGTCATTAAATCAATGATAATTAGTTATCAAATACTAGAAAAGATATTTTTGATTATATTTCCATGAAAAGTGAAGAAGAAAAGTAAGAAAAAAGTCATTAAATCAATGATAATTAGTTATCAAATACTAGAAAAGATATTTTTGATTATATTTCCATGAAAAGTGAAGAAGAAAAGTAAGAAAAAAGTCATTAAATCAATGATAATTAGTTATCAAATACTAGAAAAGATATTTTTGATTATATTTCCATGAAAAGTGAAGAAGAAAAGTTAGAAAAAAGTCATTAAATCAATGATAATTAGTTATCAAATACTAGAAAAGATATTTTTGATTATATTTCCATGAAAAGTGAAGAAGAAAAGTTAGAAAAAAGTCATAAATCAATGATTATTAGTTATCAAATACTAGAAAAGATATTTTTGATTATATTTCCATGAAAAGTGAAGAAGAAAAGTAAGAAAAAAGTCATTAAATCAATGATAATTAGTTATCAAATACTAGAAAAGATATTTTTGATTATATTTCCATGAAAAGTGAAGAAGAAAAGTAAGAAAAAAGTCATAAAATATAATAATTAGTTATCAGATACTAGAAAAGATATTTTTGATTATATTTCCATGAAAAGTGAAGAAGAAAAGTAAGAAAAAAGTTATTAAATCAATAATAATTAGTTATCAAATACTAGAAAAGATATTTTTGATTATATTTCCATAAAAAGTGAAGAAGAAAAGTAAGAAAATAGTCATTAAATCAATAATAATTAGTTATCAAATACTAGAAAAGATATTTTTGATTATATTTCCATGAAAAGTGAAGAAGAAAAGTAAGAAAAAAGTCATTAAATCAATGATAATTAGTTATCAAATACTAGAAAAGATATTTTTGATTATATTTCCATGAAAAGTGAAGAAGAAAAGTAAGAAAAAAGTCATTAAATATAATAATTAGTTATCAAATACTAGAAAAGATATTTTTGATTATATTTCCATGAAAAGTGAAGAAGAAAAGTAAGAAAAAAGTCATTAAATCAATGATAATTAGTTATCAAATACTAGAAAAGATATTTTTGATTATATTTCCATGAAAAGTGAAGAAGAAAAGTAAGAAAAAAGTCATTAAATCAATGATAATTAGTTATCAAATACTAGAAAAGATATTTTTGATTATATTTCCATGAAAAGTGAAGAAGAAAAGTAAGAAAAAAGTCATAAAATATAATAATTAGTTATCAAATACTAGAAAAGATATTTTTGATTATATTTCCATGAAAAGTGAAGAAGAAAAGTTAGAAAATAGTCATTAAATCAATGATAATTAGTTATCAAATACTAGAAAAGATATTTTTGATTATATTTCCATGAAAAGTGAAGAAGAAAAGTAAGAAAAAAGTCATTAAATCAATGATAATTAGTTATCAAATACTAGAAAAGATATTTTTGATTATATTTCCATGAAAAGTGAAGAAGAAAAGTTAGAAAATAGTCATTAAATCAATGATAATTAGTTATCAAATACTAGAAAAGATATTTTTGATTATATTTCCATGAAAAGTGAAGAAGAAAAGTAAGAAAAAAGTCATAAATCAATGATAATCAGTTATCAAATACTAGAAAAGATATTTTTGATTATATTTCCATGAAAAGTGAAGAAGAAAAGTAAGAAAAAAGTCATTAAATATAATAATCAGTTATCAAATACTAGAAAAGATATTTTTGATTATATTTCCATGAAAAGTGAAGAAGAAAAGTAAGAAAAAAGTCATTAAATCAATGATAATTAGTTATCAAATACTAGAAAAGATATTTTTGATTATATTTCCATGAAAAGTGAAGAAGAAAAGTAAGAAAAAAGTCATTAAATCAATGATAATTAGTTATCAAATACTAGAAAAGATATTTTTGATTATATTTCCATGAAAAGTGAAGAAGAAAAGTAAGAAAAAAGTCATAAAATCAATAATAATTAGTTATCAAATACTAGAAAAGATATTTTTGATTATATTTCCATGAAAAGTGAAGAAGAAAAGTAAGAAAAAAGTCATTAAATCAATGATAATTAGTTATCAGATACTAGAAAAGATATTTTTGATTATATTTCCATGAAAAGTGAAGAAGAAAAGTAAGAAAAAAGTCATAAAATATAATAATTAGTTATCAAATACTAGAAAAGATATTTTTGATTATATTTCCATGAAAAGTGAAGAAGAAAAGTAGAAAAAAGTCATTAAATCAATGATAATTAGTTATCAAATACTAGAAAAGATATTTTTGATTATATTTCCATGAAAAGTGAAGAAGAAAAGTAAGAAAAAAGTCATTAAATCAATGATAATTAGTTATCAAATACTAGAAAAGATATTTTTGATTATATTTCCATGAAAAGTGAAGAAGAAAAGTAAGAAAAAAGTCATTAAATCAATGATAATTAGTTATCAAATACTAGAAAAGATATTTTTGATTATATTTCCATGAAAAGTGAAGAAGAAAAGTTAGAAAAAAGTCATTAAATCAATGATAATTAGTTATCAAATACTAGAAAAGATATTTTTGATTATATTTCCATGAAAAGTGAAGAAGAAAAGTTAGAAAAAAGTCATAAATCAATGATTATTAGTTATCAAATACTAGAAAAGATATTTTTGATTATATTTCCATGAAAAGTGAAGAAGAAAAGTAAGAAAAAAGTTATTAAATCAATGATAATTAGTTATCAAATACTAGAAAAGATATTTTTGATTATATTTCCATAAAAAGTGAAGAAGAAAAGTAAGAAAATAGTCATTAAATCAATAATAATTAGTTATCAAATACTAGAAAAGATATTTTTGATTATATTTCCATAAAAAGTGAAGAAGAAAAGTAAGAAAATAGTCATTAAATCAATAATAATTAGTTATCAAATACTAGAAAAGATATTTTTGATTATATTTCCATGAAAAGTGAAGAAGAAAAGTAAGAAAAAAGTCATTAAATCAATGATAATTAGTTATCAAATACTAGAAAAGATATTTTTGATTATATTTCCATGAAAAGTGAAGAAGAAAAGTAAGAAAAAAGTCATTAAATCAATGATAATTAGTTATCAAATACTAGAAAAGATATTTTTGATTATATTTCCATGAAAAGTGAAGAAGAAAAGTAAGAAAAAAGTCATAAAATATAATAATTAGTTATCAAATACTAGAAAAGATATTTTTGATTATATTTCCATGAAAAGTGAAGAAGAAAAGTAAGAAAAAAGTCATTAAATCAATGATAATTAGTTATCAGATACTAGAAAAGATATTTTTGATTATATTTCCATGAAAAGTGAAGAAGAAAAGTAAGAAAAAAGTCATAAAATATAATAATTAGTTATCAAATACTAGAAAAGATATTTTTGATTATATTTCCATGAAAAGTGAAGAAGAAAAGTAGAAAAAAGTCATTAAATCAATGATAATTAGTTATCAAATACTAGAAAAGATATTTTTGATTATATTTCCATGAAAAGTGAAGAAGAAAAGTAAGAAAAAAGTCATTAAATCAATGATAATTAGTTATCAAATACTAGAAAAGATATTTTTGATTATATTTCCATGAAAAGTGAAGAAGA